>QEPC01006282.1:8271870-8383217 GCA_003113815.1 Sphenodon punctatus
AGAGGAATGAACGGAACCATTCAAGAACAGTCCCATCCAGACCCCCCAGGTCACGCAGCCGTCTCAACAACAGCCCATGGTCCACGGTGTCAAAAGCGGCCGAGAGATCTAGCAGGATGAGAAATGTTGAACATCCTGCATCCATTTCCCGGCGGAGATCGTCGACCAAGGCCACCAACGCCGTCTCGATGCCATAGCCAGGGCGGAACCCAGATTGAAACAGGTCTAGGAAACTGATGCTGTCTAGGTGCACCTGGAGCTGAAGTGCCACTGCCTGTTCAATACCCTTCCCTAAAAAGGGAAGGTTAGAGATAGGTCGGTAACTGGCGAGAGCGAAGTCCAACGAAGGTTTTTTCAACAGGGGGAGCACCACAGCCTCCTTGAGACTGGGCGACAGCCTCCCCTGCTGCATGGACGTGTTCACTACCCCCACCAGCACCATCCCCAACGTCTCCCTGGAGGCTTTCATCAATCAGGACGGGCATGGATCGAGTTCACAAGTGGCCCTAACGGACCCCAGGACATCCGCCGCATCGGCCGGCGTCACTTCCTGAAACTCCCCCCACAAAGATGGACCAGACGGGGCCTCCATCACCTTGCACTCTCTACCTACTGCCCCTAATCCGGGTGGGCGTGTCCACATGCTGTACCAGGTGTGGGAGAAAAAGAGAGGATAAGATACAAATGGGTGAAAACTGCTTTAGCATACGCCAAGCAGCAGCAGCCTCTCCACTCCCCAACCACCCCTGCCCTCACAACGCATCCTCCTCTCTCCCCATGCAGGCAATGAGACTTCCAGTGCAGGGGCAGGTGTAACAGTGTGCACAAAAAAGGGGGAGGAACTGTATTAAACCTTATGTTTAATAAGGCCCATTAAGCCCCATTTTTACTTACCATCCCTGGTGTCTGTGGCTGCGGAGTGGGCTCCGGGCGGTGCTGCTTGGCTTGGCTGGAGAAGATACCTGCAGGGGGAATTAGAACTGGTGAGTGGCTGAGGCTGCTCACTTCCCCCCCCCCCCACCTGGGGCCCCGCACTTGCCTGGCTGAGCAGCAGGCTGCAGCCAGCTTCTCCCCGAGTAACTGTTTCTTCCTCCTCTCCCTGGCTGCAGACCCCATCCCTCACCTGCCTCTTCCTTCTAGTAGCGTAGCAGCAGCAGCGGGGACTATTGGGCTGGGAGATAAGGCTGTTTGTTTACAAACAGCTGATCAGAAGGTTGCTACCTTGTAAAGAAGGTTCTTCGAGATGGCTCCCAACATTCTCACAACTGGGTTGTTCATGTTCACTCTATTCAAATGATAGACCACATGATGGTCTCGAGCTCCTCTAGTATAAAAAGAACCCTCCTCCTCTGAATGACAGTTCCTTTCAGCCCTTTCTAGAAATATAAGAAAAGAATTCCATGTGGGGCTGGAAGGGTGGGTATTTGTGAGAATGTTCGGAACCATCTCAAAGAACCTTGTTGACCTTGTGTTCTTCTTCGAGTGGCTCCTCACATGATATTTTTACATGGCTCCGCTGGGTGGGGAGTCCATGGGTGTGCCAGTACATGGATGGGGCATGCACACGGCTGCACATGCATCCCCACTCACCCACACAGTAACCACCATTTCCCCCGGTTGCTCCGTCCATGGGGATAAGTGGGGGGGTGAGTGGGGATGCGTGTTAGGCGAGCACGCATGCACCCCCACTCACCATGGGTGCATGCACCACGTCATTCACACGGGGTTCCCCCACCCATGAACACACTGAAATCTGCGTGTTCATGGCTGGGAGAGGCCCGTGTAAAAAGGGCCACATTCTCACAACTGTCTTACTTATACTATCTTAGGTAGGAATTTAGGATGTAAAGCAATATCTATTCTGTCTTGGAAAATAAATCTGCAAATATGGTTCTGAGATTATTATGGCTGCTATTTCACTAGCTCTTCTTAATGAAGTTATTGTTAACAGGAATACTGTCTTTAAACCCACACGCCATAACCAGTTCATTTGCACCCCCATATAATCAATTCACGCTGCCCCATGGGCACAAATTAAATGGTTATGGGTGGGGGCAGCTTGAACTGATTATGGGGGCACAACTGAACTGGTTTTATGTCTCTTTTCATGGCATTATGCGCTTAATAAGCTAGCTGCATTTTGGGTGTCTGGTGTGTGTGATAGCAGCACCTCTGGACTGGTCACACCGCATGCTTGCACAAGGCACAGGCGGCACTGGCAGCAAGAAGCAACAGGCCCTGGAGGCCAGACTGGCCAAGCTCACCCCCCTCCCCCAGTAAGGTAGTGGACGCAGTCAGTTTCTCTTTGCCTGCTTCACTCGCCCAGCTGCTCCTGCAGTGGAACCACTCCTGGGGAGTGGTGGTAGACACTCGGCTGGGGAGGAGGGGAAGCATTAGGAGGCCATGCTTCTCCATGGTTGCTCGTAGGGGTGGAGAATGGAAATCCTTCCTGTCCAGAGGGAGTAAGTTTTATGTAAATTTATACATTTGCATATTAGGCCCCGCACCAAGACTTTGCACATGGCCTCACAAACCCTGGGGCCAGCCCTGGCTCCCGGATTCCCCCCCCACCCCAGTCCGCATTCCAGAGAAGCAGCGAAGGTGGCAAAGCTCCCCCTACCCCGTTCCAAAGTAGCGGCGAAGACGGGAAAGCGAAAGAGCGACGGTGGGACACTCACCCCTCCCCCTGCAGGCCTCGTGACAGCAAGGGACAGCATCAGCGGGAGAGCAAGAGCCAAAATGGCTATCACAAGGAGAATGGCGGCAGCAGCAGCGGACGCGGAGACAGAAGCAGACGCTGCAACAGTAAGCCCTCTGATTCCCCCGGCCCAGGACACCCATATGGAGGTTCTCAGGGAGATTTTCTCCCAACTAAAAAGGAAGAGATCTCCTCCTCAGAAGAAGAAATTCCACCCCTAGGGACGTGGGGGACCGCTCTAGGGACGCAGGGAAAGACAAACACCCCAGGGCCAAGAGACCCCACAGGGCTCAGAGCCCCTAGACTCCCCCCACCCCACCCCCGTCGGATTCTGCCTCTGAAGAGGTGATGTCAATCCAATCCACCAAAGAGGAGTAAAGTCAGAGGCCTGGAGGAAAGGGGAACAAGGGGGTCTTGATCTCCCAAGCGGAGACCAATGAGGAGGAGGGGGAGGCTTCAGACAACTTCGCCACTGGCGAACACAGGACTCTGACTTACAGGGTGAGGGCTCCTCCCCAGAGGAGGGAGAGCTGGAGGAGACAGGGCTCGAGGCTTCAGCAGACCCTGACAGACAGTTTCCCAATAAATATGGGGACCAATTTACCCCCTGGTCATAAAGACCTCCACCTGCGGCAAACAGACAAGCAGGCCTCCTCAGACTCCTCGGATGAGGAACAGGAGGAAGGAAGGGAGTATATCGCTCAGCCTAGGGAGAGAGACAAAGGGATGGTGCTGGACAGGGCGTATGAAGAGATCATCAAGAGGAAACAGTAATGCCCTAATAAAGCGGGAAGGATGAATAAAACTCAGACAGTCCTCTATTCTCTCGGGAAAAAAACCAAAAAACAGAGAGGATCCCGGCCATCCCTAAGGTGGATGCAGCAGCAGCACCCCTCGCCAGGAATTCTGTTTTCCCAACCAAAGGGGAGGATTTTCCACGGAATCCCACTCACAAGGGGATAGAGTGCAACTTAAGGAGGAATTTCAAGGAAGTAGCCTCCATTGCTAAAATGGCCACACTTACCTCATATTTTTCTAGGGCAAGTGATTACACAGGGTGAGTGGCTGCCCTTCCTGGACCTGAAGGAAACTTATCTGCATGTCCCCATTCTCCCCACTCACAGATAGCGGCTCAGGTTCAAGTATGCCCGGCAACACGGGCAATACACGGCCCTTCCATTCGGCCTTGCCACCTCTCCCAGGACATTGAGGGAGGTCAACAGGACCACGGATGACGTGGGTCAAGCGGGCCAGGTACCCTAGGGTCTCTATGAAAATGACCAGGACCCTATCCACCAGGATACAATTAGCCTAGACCTTCAAAGCGGATTCGTCAATGAATATCCTCCACTGGGCATCCCGAGCAGCGGCTTCCAACGTGGCAGCCCGCCGCCGCCTATGGCTCAGGTCCTGGAAGAGAGGTAACACATCCAAAATTGCTCTGGTGGCAGTGCCTTCCAAGGGGCCAGACTTTCGGCGTCTGCCTAGATAAGGTCCTCGCAGATCCCATGGACAAATCAAAAAAGCAAACATTGCAAAGGGGGAGGGGGGTATTACAAAAAAGACTTGTCGTCCCTTCAATGCTTCATACCAAACATCAGGGGATTCCAGATGCCCTTTTTTCCCACGGAGAGGGAACCGGCAGAAATACAGGCCCAGATGGAACAAACAGAAGGGCAATGGTGACAGAACCATGCATATGCAGAACGCCGGGCGTCCCTAGGCGGACGCAAGATTGAACACTCTCCCCCCGCCCCCCTTACAAAACAAGCCTGGGGGGCAGACTACAGCTATTCGCGGAAGTTCAAAACGGAGACCCTACAGTCCATTTGCATGCTTACAGGAGCACTGTTTCCTAGTCAATTTCAAGAAGAACCACCTCGTTCCCCACCAAACCCTAGAACATCTGGGAATGATGATCGACACCGTCAAGTACAAGCTCTTTCTGATTCAGCAGAGACAACAAAAGCCATATCTCTTAATACACCAGATCTCGAAAGCCCACAAGTCCAAACTCAGGACGCTAGCGAGCTTACGGGGCACCATGACCTCCTGCCTGGGACTTCTCCAATGGGTCAGATAGATTCCATTGGAGAATTCCAATGGGTCAGCGGACCCAGCCACTTCAGAGGTTCCTACGCCCATGGCAGGACCTCCTGACTCAGGGAGAAAACCCATGGATCACAGTCCCAACGACACTCAAGAAGTTCTTCAACTGACAGCCTGTTGGGTTGGGGGGCGCACTCATAGGGCAGAACGGTGCAAGGCACGTAGCTTCTGGGGGGGAAACGCCATCACATCAACTGGCTGGAATTCCGGGTGACTTACCTAGCTCTAAGAGAACTGGCACTGATCGTACAAGGAAAAGACGTATTGGTATACACATGCAACACGGTGGCAAAAGCCTATATAAATCACCAAGGTGGACCTCGATCCGAATCCTTACACTAACAGGTGACCACGCTAATCAAAGGGGTGAAAAGCAACTTGAGATCATCAAGGCGATCCACATCAAAGGGCAAACAAACACTCAAGCCGATTGGTTTAGCTGAGTGGTGATCGACCCGGGAGAATGATATCTTTGCCCGGCAGCATTCGAGACCATAGTCGATTGCTTTGGGTGTCCGGAAGTCGACCTGTTCGAGGCCCCAGGCACCGCGAAGACCGGCATCTTTGTCTCTCGATTCCCGAATCACCAAGCAATAGCTTTTGACGCGCTAAATCCTGACCTGTACTCCGGGACTACTGTATGCTTTTCCTCCCTTCCCCCTCATTCACAGCACCGTGGCAAAGATCAAGCAAGAGCGGGCAACTATTAGCTTAGTGATTCCCTTCTGGCCACGACACCCGTGGTTCACAGACATCCAGGACCTAAGCTCGAAGCCTCCCCTCAGGATCCCGAGCAGGCCAGGCCCACTATCTCAGGGTCCGGTGCAGCTCAACAATCTGGAGACCCTGAAACTGACTGCATGGAAATTAAGAGGACAGCTTTGTGAAAGTGGGGATGCTCCCATCAAGTCCTAGAAATGTTTCTTCAGTCGAGACGTCCAGCAGCAAAGCGAGAGTAGGGAATTCGGAACAGCTAAAGCTTCCGTTAGGGTGATTTTAGATTCTCTTCAGGAAGGTCTGCATAAGGGGTTGAATCCAAGCACTCTCCAGAGGCAGATAACAGTCCTATATAGCGCTCTGGGTACGATAAGGGGCGCAGAGTAGCAAGGCATCCCCATATTATTATTAGTTTCCTAGGGGCACCAAGAGTCATCTCCCCCTGTGGGGCACCGGTTTCCCATGGAACCTAAACCTGCTTCTCAAGACTCTTACTAAGATTCCATTTGAGCCCCTCAGGGAAGCTTCTTTGTATTACCTCTCCTGTAGATGACCTTCCTCGTAAGCGTCTCCTCTGCGAGGAGGGTGTCCGAGCTCAACGCTCTTTCAGTTAATTCAGCCCTATGCTCCTTGAAGGAGTCGGCGCAGCGGTGGTCCTGAGATTAGACCCATCCTTTGGTCCTAAAGTGGACACTGGTTTTCATAGGGAACAGGAACCGATTCTGCCTTCCTTTTGTCCAAAGCCAGCACACCCATGGGAGCGCATCAGGCATACCCTGGACGTTGCCAGAGTCCAGAAGATTTACATTGATAGGACGGCCCCCTTTAGGAAATTACCGTCTCTTTTCGTGACCTACAGCCCCCAGATAAAGGGGAGGAGGGCGTCCAAGGCAGTCATCGCTCTTGGATGACTCTCTGTATTACAGAAGCCTACAGGGCGGAGGACAAACCTCCCTCCTTAGGAGTCTTGACCCACGTCCTTAGGGGAGCAGCAAACTCACAGACCTTTAGAAAGGCTGCCTCCTATGGGTAAATATGTCGTGCAGCGGCTTGATCTTCAGTGCACTCCTTTGCAAGGTACTGTAGGATCCCGCTGCACAAATCAGCCGAAGTGGATTTTGGGAGGTGGGCCCTTAAGGCGGTTCTCTGGGGGAGCTGTTTTCCTTCCTCCGCATTATGACCCTCTTATCTCTACCTCCCTCCTTATTTCCCTCCCACAGAATTAGGTCTGGGACACAGCTTTGGTACATCCCTACTGTACTGACTGGACGTCCAGGAGGATCTCCCGGGAGAAAGGAAAATTGGGCTCTTAGCTCTGAATTTTTCTTCTACGGGAGATCCTCCTGGACGGCCAGTCCCTACCCGGAGTGAGGTATAACTCTGAGGTGGGCGGTCCACAGACTGGTAACTTGTTCCCGGTCTATTACAGGTTTTCCGATAGGTTCCAGGTTCTCCTCCCCGTTGGGAGGGTTTTTTGGGGAGTGTCGTTGTTTTTCATTGGAGTTATTCTCCAGTCGTAGAGTTAGTTAAAGTAGTTACCAAGTTTCCCTACAGGGTGAGCAAGGTGCAGAATGGCTGGGAACTGCTGGAGAGCTATGCGTAGATCCCACAGAGCATGCTCCACAAAATCTGAATGTCTGCCTCCTACTGGTTGTGGCAGGGATCTACCGTACTGTACTGACTGGCTGTCCAGGAGGATCTCCCGTAGAAGGAAAATTCAGAGGTAAGAGCCCACTTTTCCTTTCTGGTGAGTGGGGGATTTAAGACGGCAGGAGATGGTTGTGCAGTCAGTGTGTGCCCACACCCCAGCACTGTCCCTTCATGCCCCCACACGGAACACCGTGGAAAAACCTGAGTTGCTCCATGCAGGAGTGTGCCTCCACCCACACCATTTTCTGATTGGTGTCTGGGTCTATGGGGGATGGACCTGTGTGGGTGTGTCCCATCTGAAAACAGCCAGAAAGATAAGGGGTGCTGCGTCCTCACCAAATGGAGCTAGTTAAAAGCTGTCCTGGTCACCACTGCAACCTGATGTTCTTCCAGGTGCAGCAAGAGGTCCTGGGTAACCAGAGGGGTCCAGATCCCCCCCCCCAATAACAGGGGTCCCAATCTCCCCCAAGACACAAGATCGGCCAGTCATCGTCACCTCAGTCTTATCTGGATTCAGCTTAAATCAACTAGCCCTCATCCAGTCACCAATAGCAGCCAGGCATTGGGTAAGCACCGAGACTGCAGGACCTGGCTCAGATGAAAAAGAGAGGTGGAGCTCTTCACATACTGATGGCGCTTCACTCCAAACCTACAAATGATCCCACCCAGAGGCCTCAGATACACATTGAACAAAAGGGGAGAGAAGCTGGAACTCCGTGGGACACTACAGGGGAGGTCTCAGAGGGACGATGAGCCATCTCCCATCACCCCCCCGGCTGGGCCATCCCTGAAGATGAGCATTTTCATAGGTCATCGTATTTTGGGAACGGGCATGGGGTACATGCGATAGAGCAGGACTGGTGGAAAAGCACAGAAAGTACAATTTCCCCTACTGGAACTGGAACGGTTCCTCTACTGCACTGGAATGAGATGGGGAGAACCTCCTATGGTAACTACATTGCTTAAGATCTTGCTGATTATAAGAATATCCTTAAAAAGGGCCCCCTCTAGTTATTAAAGCCTGCTGTTGTTTACAGTTAATCATAAGAGGTTTCCATGTGTGCCAAAAATCTGTTGACTTTCTAATTATTAGAGAAGCTCTTTGCGTAGTATATCCAATGTATATATAAGACAAGAGTGCCTCTGCACATTGGCGAGAGTAGAAACAGCATTAACCCAGCAGTGTGTGGGGGAAGAATGAGCACAGTTTCATTTCTTTGGATGAGTAAATGGAAATTATGTTAGTAAGATGCCCTTGGATGATATCAGCCACCCAGATGTTTCCCTATTATTGTTTCCATCTAATCAGCTTTTGTTTTAGAAAACACTTCATGCATCTCTCAGCTGATGAAAGAGAAAGCTTTGAAGGTAATCCTTTACGAAAGGCAGCCTGTCAAGTATCTAAAATGGTGAACTGAGAGAGCCAGGCGTTCTAAATTCGAACTCTGTCAAAACATGCTAGGTGACTTCTGTGTATCTCACATTCCCCACCATTATACAGGAGTAGTAATATTTATCTGCGGTGAGAATTAGCTAACCTAAGTAATGCTCTTTGAAAGTGAAGTACACTACAAAAAGGTGGCCTATTATTCTTAAGGCTCACCTGTTTTCCTGCCTGTCATCCTGTCTTGCATGTTCCTAGCATCCCTTCACGTCAGATATTTCAGTAGCATTCTGAGTACACTACTTCCTGTTGGGGGCACTTTGAGAAATCTACTGGTAGGGAGGCTTTCGTTGGTGATGAAAACTTTATTTATTTATACATACATACATACATACATACAAAAAAATTTAACCTGCTCCCTCCTGCACAACAGCATCTCGGAGCAGCGTACAACACAAATAATAAAATACAATAATGAAATAATCTAAAATACTACAAAAAATATAAAAATGGACATAGCGGTTTCAGTAGCAAGGATTAAATCCCTTCCCACCCCCTCCACCGAGAACGCTCTCTCTGCCGTCGCCACCCGACATACCCAGGGGACTTCGAGCTGGGCGCCCCCGGCTGACTGCAAGGGTCGCAAAAAGACCTGAGGCTTGAGGCAGTCTCTCAGGTAAACAGGACCCAAGCCATTTAGGGCTTAATAGATCATAACCAGCACTTTGAATTGGGCCCAGAAGACAATAGGCAGCCAGTGCAGAGTACGGAGCACAGGTGTAATGTGCTCACGGTGGCCCGTCCCTGTTAAGAGGCGGACCACCGCATTCTGCACCAGCTGCAACCTCTGGACCATCGGCAAGGGCAGCCCCATGTAGAGCGCGTTACAGTAGTGCAGTTGAGAGGTAACGACAGCATGGATGATGGTGGCCAGATCCAAGCCCGAGACATATGGCTTCAGCCGCCACACCAGATGTAATTGGTGAAATGCTCCCCTTGCCACAGCCTCCACCTGACAATCCAGATGAAGCTGCGGGTCGAGGAGCACCCCCAGACTACGAACCTGAGTGGCCAGAGGGGGCAGACCCCACCAATGATGGGAGCCACCACCCCCTCAGCCCTACCCACCAACATCACCTCCATCTTGTCAGGATTCAGCCTCAGATTGCTCGTCCTCATCCAGTCCCCCACAGCTGCCAAGCACCAGGTAAGCACCGAGACTGCCGGCTCTGGGTCACCCTAAAATGAGAGGTAAAGTTGTGTATCATCGGCGTACTGATGACATTACACGCTGAACCCTCTCATGACCTCACCCAAGGATTGCATATACACGCTGAACAGGAGAGGGGCCAGAATAGAACCCTGCGGGACTCCACACGTGAGATTCCGGGGAGATGACGTACATTCCCCGAGAACCACCCACTGAGTTCTCCCTGCCAGGAATGAGCGGAACCATTCAAGAACAATTCCACTCACCCCAGCCCAGTCCCGCAGCCTCATCACCAACAACTCTTGATCAATGGTGTCAAACGCCGCCGACAGATCCAGTAAGATCAAAATTGAGGATCGGCCCTGATCCAATTCACGGCGCAGGTCATCAGCCAAGGCCACAAGTGCAGTCTCCGTGCCAAACCCGGGGCAAAATTCAGACAGCGAGGGATCAAGAAAACCGTCCCGGTCCAGATGCCCTTGTAACTGCCAGGCCACCACTCGTTCAATAACCTCCCCTAAAAAAGGATTTCCTAAAAAGGGAAATCTTAGCAAATTTCTCCTCTCTATTCTATCCATGATGAAAGACACAGATGAGGTCGTGGAATGGGCTTCACCTACCAAAGAGATGGCCCACTTGCAACAGTTTGATGTGGCTCATGCGACTGACAGAAGACACAGGCTAAATTCATAGTGTGGCACTGACAATTATGGTCTGATCCTAAAATGCTTATCGCAACAGCTCAGCCTACATACTGTTCATGCGTCGGTCTCAGTTGGGTTAGATATAGCCATTCTTCTGAGTGGCCACTGTGCGGAGGAGAGAGGCCTGGTAAGAAGGGCTACCCTGACCCTGGCATTCAGACAGGGTAGGTGACCACTCAGGACAGTAATTGTTAGAACGGTGGGAACACTCCCACCTACCCCCCTTTCCAGTTCCTGGATCTGGCCCGTGGATCCATTTCCAACCCCCAAGCGCTGAAAAACTGAGCTCATGGTAAAGGAGCAGAAATGGGGGCATGTGCACAAGGATGTGGAACAGATTCATGGTAGAGATCCATGACTTGGACCCTCCTCTTCCTGCACGCACCCCTGCCCACAGCTTCTATGAAGTCCTCAGAGCTTGTACTAATTTTCAAAGTGGCCACTGGGAGGGAAAGTTTCCTTGTTCCTGATCTAAACGTTGCAAAAAAAACCAGCCTGTGTTGGCAGTCCTGAATATGTATTTGTGAAGTTGAAAACCACCCAATGAGTTTGATGCCTTTGCTCTGGGAACTCAAGGGCATAGCTGGGGCAGGTGGGGCAACTGCACCATGGTCCACAAACCTGGGGAGGGGGGGGGATGCTCCCTAATGCAGTTGCATTTCTGCCACTGGGAGGGGATCTAGCAGGGGAGGGGGTGACTCCAGGGTTATAACTAGGTTGGAATGGGCTCTGGGGCAAAAGATTGAACCTGTGGGCCAAGCCTGGAGCAGCAGCTGACGGAACACCTAGCTGTGTACAGGTTAGGGTGGCCAGATATGTTTTCGAGGACACTTATGAGAAATACAGGTTGCAGGGCTGCATTGGAGCCAATGTGTTTCTCATGTGTCCTCTAAAACGTACATATCTGGCCACCCTAGTACAGGCTTGATCTTCTGATATCTTTGAGCTCTTGTTGACTCCTACACATTATCCTGGGTTGGCAGGAGTGTCTTGCACGCTTCTATTGTGACAATTTAAAACTAAGGAAGTTTAAAGAGACACACTCACACTTCTTGGACGCTCAGAAAGATAAGCATATAAATCCATCCAGATGGTGGAAGCACAGTCAATTGTAGGTCTTCTTTGGAGCCTGAAGCTTTGCTTGTGTAAATAGAATTCTCACTGCAAAAGGAAGCACAAACACTGCTGCTCCTGCAATGCAGTATCTTGATGTAATTCACAGAAGACCTTTAAGTGACCTCTGAAACATCTGCATTTTAAGAGACGTGCTAAGTGCTCTGATCTATGTTTCTATGTATTTTTTAATGACTTTTGGGGAACTTTGGTTACAAGGACTAGCTGTTCTTTACTTTGAGATGTTATTAATAAAACTGTAGTGTCTTAAATTCTTTTTCTCAATGCTGCTGCTCAGGACCTCTCTGTGTCACTTCTAAAGAAGTTCAACATTTACTAACCTTCCAGGAGGCGAGAGGAGGCCTACAAGAAAGGACTTTACTCTTCTTAGGACACTAAAAGTACTGCCAGATTGCACTTTCAGATATTTTCCATACAAGCATTTCTGCGGTGTTTGGGATTAAAACCAGCAAAATGGTTTTTTACCCACTCTCCACTTTAAGATTCAGAAGAACTACTACTACTACTAATCATTTCTCTAGCGCTACTAGACATACACAGCGCTTTACAGTCACAGATTTTCAGAAACAGGTCCCTGCCCAGTGGGCTTACAATCTGAGATGGACACAGGTGAGGGAAACACAGGGAAAGCCAGACACACATTCCCATTTTTTACAGATGGGGAACTGAGGCTGAGACTTGCCCAAGGCCACCCAGTGAGTTCATGGATAGGGTGGAATTCGAACCCTGGCTTCCCTGGTCCACGTTCAGCACCTTATCTACTACACCACACTGGTTAAAATTCCCAAGTTGCTAGAATCATGAGTGCTCTTCCATATCAATGCATTACAGAAGATGCCCAAAGTTAAGTTTCTTCCTCTGTAGGGATCAGCAGTTGAGAAACATCTGCCCTTTAAACATTCAGCAGAAGACTATGCTGCCACGTTAGCCTCAGTCCCTTGCTTACGCATTATTTGGCTCTAACAGCAGGAATTTCTGACAAATGATGAGAATTTTCTAACAAATAATGTTTAGTCTTGCATGGCTCAAATCCCTGGAGCTGTGACAAGGGAAGTTTATCAGCCTAAATATACAATGAACAGGTTTTCTTGGTACCTACACATGTGATCCCCCTCTTATACTGTTCAGCCACTTGTACGACCCGTTTCCCCCAGCAGGCGAAACAAGATGGAATGCAGTCTATGCTGGTTTCCCCTCTGTATGTGCATGCTGTGTGAAACAGCATCTACTTCCCTAACACCACTCCATTGAGGACACCAGCAGTGGCTGCTGCGTTCCTTCTTGCTTCATTGTTGTGTGAATGAATGCACAGAGTCCTGATGTTCATAGTGTTCACGCTGTATACAGTGAGCCGAGAACCAACCCTGAGCTCACTCATATCTAACCTGAGGGGCTGCAAAATTTCAAACTGAATAAGTGCTCTTTAAATTTCCACATTCTCTTCTAATTTTTGAATCCAGTGAATTTCCCCACGACTTATAGAGACAAGAGAGAGAACCAGAACATCCCCAGCCTATTAGGAAGTATTGATTCTGCTGAAGGAGTGGTGGTTCTCAAATTGGAGGGTGGGCCTCCTGGAGGGACAAATACATGAATCCTCTTATACCTCCTCCAAGATAAGTGCTGGGCCATTCTTCTACTGATCTAGAAGACCTCCTTCAACATGATCTGTACTTTCTAATAGGGTAGGATGTTGCAGGTAATAGGTAAATATAAATTAAAAGTCAGAGGTATGGTGACCAGTCAAAATTCATGACACCACTGGAGGTGAATGAAGCAGTAGGATAACTGCTCACAGTTATTTCCCCCCCAGTTTTGAGCCGGGTAGTCAACCTGAACGGCATTTGTCAAAACAGTAAAGTAACCGATTTTTCACTATTTTAGTTCATTTATTTCATCCGTTTCCGGTTTCACCAGGAACAATGGCTGTTTTTAGATGGGATGCACCCACGTGGGTCCACCCATCTCAAGGTGGCATGGGTGGAAGCACACTCCCACGACCCCTGCACAGCCCACCCATGCCCCCACACGGAGCAACCCGGGTGCACACCCATCCCCCCCGTGTGAAACACACACACCCCTCACCAGAAGTGCGTTGGCACGCCACCTAGTGCACACAGGCCTGGCCAGGAGACAGGCCCGTCTAAAAACGGCCAATGAAAACAAGTGGTGGGAAATGAATGGTAAAAACTGGAAATGGCTGAAACGAATGAACCCAGCAAACCGTCCAAACCAAAATTGTGAAAACGGGTAATCGAAGATTGAATGAGTAGTGTTTGTTACTTGGTTAGTTTGTTTTGGGGTCCGATTGTTCAGTTTCGATGGGTTTGCTCGTTTTGGTGGGTGTACCCATTTCAGCTCTAATTAGCAACAACTGCAACAGCAGCAATAGGGGCCTGGCGTGAGAGGGTAGAGGAGGGAGTCAGCAGGCATAAGGAGAGGGTAAATAGGTCCATTTGAAGTTACACATGTTTGTGTGCTGCCAGGCAGGGACGAAGGGCAGTGAGTGCTACAGGTAAGGGAATGGAGGTGCAGTCTAAAAAGTTTTGAGAATCGCTGTTGAAGGGCTGAGTCACACAAAATTTCATGTAGAGTTGATTGAGAATGGGTTTACTTGTAGTGCAGATTTTTTTACAGAACACACTTATGGTGGAAGCTGTCAGAGAGAGCAAGACATGTCTGGTTATTCCGCCAGGATAATTTTGTGTGAAAGTGCTTGCTAAGACTTCAGAATGCTAAGCCAAATACAGCCACTCGGATCAGCATGAGGAAATAGATGCTAGGGGACATTGGGAGATAACCAGAGAGAGATGTTAGGAGGTGAACATTATCTGCATTGTAAAGATCAGATTTGCTCTTGTGCTATGTAACTTTGCACAGCTGAAAATAAACAAGGACCAGAGAGGGCGTGGAGCTTGAAAGGGCAGCTTGGGGAACTGACTGAAGTGAGTTCATTGGAAGCAAACACCTGGGCCGCTCAAAAGGCAGATGAGACAGCTGTCTTCCATAATCTCATCTGGAAACTAATGGCCCGAGTCCATCTGCAGCAGCATGATTTTTCCAGTCACAACTTTCAACATCACACCTGCTGAGTGAGCTCTGTTTCATTTTAAAAGAGAAGCCTACTCTCTTGGATGCTATCTAAATACTAAGGGACAGCTTTAGAGCCTGGTGCAGAAATTTTATTATAGAAACTCCCTTAGTTCCTGTATTTTCTGAAGTGGAGTGAAGGGATAGGGCAGGGAGGGAGAAGTATGTCCAGATTTAATCTTGTGTGCACAGTACCATTGCTAGCTAAAGTTTAAACATTCCTCAGTTTTTGTTTTCCTTCCAGATCTCTGTGTAATGGATGTTACATGTGCAGAATCCTTTATCTACCAAACCTTATTAAGGAAAGTGGAGTCTTTGTTCTCACTTTGCACAAGATTACTTAAAGTGCAAGGTTGAGAAATCAGGCCCAGCATGTTGCAGAAGGCTATGTTGGTGATTCTGTAAACAGCCCTTCTCCCCAATCAATCAATCAATTAATTAATTAATTAATCAATTATTGGTTTTCTTCAGTCCAAACAGAACACGAGGCAATGACCAGATTCCCCATATTTCATGATCTAAAGACATTGTTTGAACCTTGCTCCATGTAATACCCATTAAACCAAGGTCTTTGCCCACCGTGTTGCATCATCTGAGAAACATGGTCCTTTTCCTGGGCAGTTTCCACATCATAGTCTGAGCTGCTAATCTGGATGGCTCCCCTGACTTAGTAGTGAAGTAGTACTCTGGTATTGGTAAAGGGCAACCATTCCCAAACCTTTTGCCTGTGTGACTCCATTGAGACTGAGATGTAATCCCACAATCCTAGACAGCAAAAAAGATATAAAAATGGTATCATATAATTGGTTTGGATTCCTATCTGCAGATTGCATGACTCCACTTGGGATCGCAACCCAAGTTTGGGGACCTCTTGTGTAGTGTGTGCCCTGCTGCTCTAAGTACCGTCGCTGTAATCTGCTATGTAGTGGCTTGTCCAGTAGCAGTACATTCACACCGCCACTGATTGCCTTTCATTCCAGTGGGGTCCCCCCTACTGTAGTATATTTTTCACAATGCAAAGGGCATAGAGGAATCCTCTTGCCCTATACACAATGATGCATAAGTAGCATGGAGCACAGAGTGGAGTAGGGAGTCCAGGACAATTTGGCCACGTCTCTATAGCAGCTCTGGAGGCTCATTCACACAACGGCGTACCTCCCAAAATTTTGAGTGGCCAAAGACGGACAAGCCCTGTCCTCTCAGCCAATAAGCTCCGTCCCTCCGCAAATAAGCTTCACCCCCTCGCTCATGTACACGTGCAAACAGAATTATGAGTGCATAAAGTGGGAAAGAAGCGCTTCTGCCTGTCATTCCACTTAGTTTCTTGTCATTCCATCATCTCCCCATTGTCCTTCAAATGCTTTCCCTGGGAGGCAACCAGGAAAGAATGGCCTGAGCCTTGGAGATTTGCCCCCCCCCCCCCAATAGGGCCTGTTTGAAGGTATGCAACATCCTTCCCCTTTGCAAACTCACTAGACCATAGTTCTGACTTCTTACAAGCCTAAGGAAGGACGCTCTGTGGCCTAAAATCTTGCATCCGCTCACCAACAGAGAATGGTCCAGCGAAAGAGTTATCTGAACTTCTTCATCTCCCAATAAAAACTAGCCGTGCCATTTATCCAATAGATTGCAAACAGTCAGCTCATTTATTAGCAAATGTTTTAATAGGAAGAATCTGGCCCCATTAAACATAATGTGCTTGGGTTGCCCCTGACGGTATGGGTGTAAACTGCATGCCTGAGGCAGATTTCTACCACACTGTGTGGGGGTCACGTAGTGTTTGTTAATGAGGAGACTAGTCCTTATTTGAAAGAAACATTTGAAAAATACCAGCACTGCAATGGGGAGTGGTGGAGCGTTGTCTGTGCATCTCCGGTGGTGCCAAATACTGGGCAGAATCAGGCCCTTGATGGGTCTAGTCTCATCACAGACCTGGGATTCCCTGTTTTTTGTTGTTGTTGTTTTGTTTTGTGATTGAAAACTGTTTTGATTTTCAAAAAGAAGTGCCTGAACAAACTGCGTGGGAAAGGGAGAAAGTTACCAAACTGCCAACATTTTCACAGCCTCAGATACTATCTGTTTGCAGGGAGGATTAATCAATAGCTCGTTAGTAGGTTCCCAAAAGGAGTGATCTTGTACAGAAAAAAATATTTACACCATGGCTTTTTTGTGCAAAAAATAAAACAAAATACCCCCTGACAAATATTCTAAAGCAGCCAACATCTTAATAAGAACTGCTCCTCTCCACTCCCCAATAGTTCCCTGAAAGGGGCTATTGTTTCAAGGTGGGCTCCTAACCTTTCCCGTTGCCATGGAGTCAGCATGTTTTTCTCCCTTGATGATACTTGCTAGTAATCTCAGAGGCTTTTCAGCAAATTAGCACAGGTGATTTGTGAGTGACCGGGTGGTAGTTGAGGCCAGGGAAGGACCCGCTTGATTAACGAGGTGAGGAAATGAGGAGTTAAAAAACATGCTGAATCCAGTTTTGATTGAAGCCTGGGGTACGCATTAAAAGAGAAACACTGCTGGCTGCCATGTCTTCTTTTCCTGTTAACAAGGAGAAGGTTAATGGTCCAGAATATACACGCTGAACATTTTAAATGTTGCTAGGGGGCTTCTCGGCCTCGACATTTACACCAGTAGCAGGTCTTTAGAGCTAAAGATATAAATAGTTTGTTTTAAAGGAAAATAAAATCTATTCAGATACTCCTCACACATCCGAAGGGCAACATGGTATGTAACTTACAAAATGAAAGCTCTGTGTTTTAAAATAGTCTCTTACAAATCGCACTATTGTAGGCAAATGAGCAAAAAAAAAGTAGGTAAGGAAAATAAGATTGATATGACAAGAAACGAAACGACATCAAATTTAGTCTCTGATGTCTGTCTTGGTGTCTACATGGCTCTTCTCACTCTCTTGTCTGAATGCTTTATATATTTAATCCACACGTAGGAAAGTAGTAGTATCTGTATTTTTCTGATACAACCTGAAGCACAGCTAAATCAAGTAGTTTGCTGAAGCCCACCAAGGAAATCTGTTACTGATACAGGAACTGGACTTGTGTCTACAGAGTTCCAGCTCATTGTACTATTATACCATCCTTCTTACTCCATGGTAGGGATCCTGTCTCTTCCGTCTATGTGCTGATTTATACTTCCAAGAGAATGTGAACATACATTCTCTTAAAACACTTTGATAATGATCAAAACTGTACAGTGGCTACACTTTAAATCTCACCATGTGCCTTCAGTCTCCCAGTACACGGAAGATCTCCTGATCTCTTCTATTTTCCTGAAAACAGGGCATTCAACTGGACACCCACCTAGTGCATCAAATTGGACGTAGATGACCAGTGGTGCTACTGCTACTTACCATTTCTACAGCACTCCCTGTCTTCCCCTCACCCTCGTCTGTCATAGATTGTAAGCCCACTGGGCAGGGACCTCTCTCTGAAAATCTGTGACTGTAAAGCGCGGTAATGACAGACACACACACACACACATTCTGATTTTACAGATGGGGAAGTGAGGCTGATAGGTGGTGACTTGCCCAAGGCCACCTAGTGAGTTCATGGCTAAGGTAGGATTAAAACTCTGATTTCCCAGGTCCATGTCCGACTCCAGCACCTTATCCACTACACCACACTGGCTCTCTACCATTCTATCATCCAGGCCTGCTTAGGTCTACAACAGATCTGCCCCTTCATCTCCGCAGAGATTGTCCCACAGTTTTGGAACGGCGCGTGGAGATCTGATGCAAATTTTCCACCATGCTGCATCTCCACATGTCATTCCAAAGATGGCCTGAGTCAGCAGCATCTTGTGCAAGTGCAAACATATTTTGTTTGTTGCACACGCGCAGGATGGCATCGCGCTGGGATGGGCAGACAATCTGGATTTCTGATGGAATGAGGACCATATTGGGTCTATGGCCCACATTCCATTGGACTGAGTGGATCCTTCAGAAATAGAATCTGTCTGGATTTCCCATTTCAGCTCTAGGCCTGGCTGTTAGCCGTAGTAAAACAATATGCTGGTAAAAATAGCCATGGTTTGTCTGCTCTAGTAGTGCTACCATTGTTAGAACAAACAGAGCCAGACTAGGGCTAAAGCAAAGGTGTGAAAATTTCTGAAAATACTCAGCCTGTTGTAAATGAAACTTCTCTTCTAGCATCTGCAGTCAGTGGGGAAGGGAGTGAGGCTGCTGGGTGGGGGCGGGATGGGTGTGCGCCAGCAGTGGGTGGAGGTGGGTGTGCTCCCTTTCCCACGGGTGCACGCACATCTCCAACCGTGGAGCCGCCTCCATTTTGTTGGATGGCTCCGTGCGTGGGTGATGGGTGGAGAAGGGTGTGCACCGGGAACGCACACACCCTCCCATCCACCGTCCGTGCTTTTTGCACGGACACACACCCATTCCACCCACATATGCATGGACACCCTCCCCCACAACCGCACATCCACCTGCACCCTGGGCATCTGTGCAAAACCAGCCTTTGAATGCGCCAGCTGGCCTTTGAAAGTGATAGGCCCCAGTCAGGACTGCTACAGAGCTCAGCTCCTCGGCAGTTCCAGCCAGAGCCCGTCACTTTCAAAGGCCGCATTCCCGCCTACAGTGCCTCTCCAGTCATTTTCAAAGGGTTGCTCCTCCCCTCTCCCCGCCCAGCACCTCTCACCTGATTTTAATTGTGGGAAACCACTGATCTTTTTGTTTTTAATCAGAGAATTTGGGTTTTTTATCAAGAGAATTTCTAGTTTTTTGTCAGGGAAAACTAGGAACCCTGGTGATGAACAAATGCTCTTGTAGCCTCTCCTGTATTTGTATGCCCCAGATAACATCTCAGGTTGCATCGTTGCTGACTGGAAGGCAGTGTAGGACACACCTCCTGGGCCTTTCTCTCCCATGCTTTCGCTGTCTCTATTGTCGTTGGAGAACCAAAAGTTGTCTCTGGGTTGTGTTCACACACCACATTGACTCCATGTTAATGAATCAAGTAGCATGTGGCCCCAGTTCATTTAAAGTGGCAACGATAAACATGCCTGACCAGTGATAGTGCTTTCACACAAACTGGAAAAAATCAGGTTTGGTCTGATACCTACTTGGAAAAGTAACGTGAAAAGGGACCAGGGGTGGTACAATCCTGACTCCATTAAACCCATGGCAAAGCTCCCATTGATTTCAACGTAGTAAGGATTGTACTCTAAATCTGTTACCTGGACTATATTTTGCTGTCTGAACAGTTTGCCTATTCCTTTCACTGAGTTCTTGCATTCTAATGAGGGTGCTCACTGGACAATGTGTAGCTACCCATTTTAGGAAGCTATGTGATGGATGGTAACACTTAGCTTACCAATTATGCGCAATAGATGAACACTTTTCAAAATTAGCTTTTGCATTATTTTAAAGTATTTATTGAGCACCAACAATGGACCTGGCACTGTGCAACCATTAAAGGGAGACAGGTCAAGAAAGAGGAGAGCATAAGGAGAGACGTGTCCAGTCACAAGGTTCAGAAGTTGGGGTGCACATGCTTAGCTACAGGGGAGAAGGAGACTCTGATTGAAGGGCAGTAGGGGAAACATAAGTGACCAATGGGGACGAGGAACTAACTTGATGAGAGGTAGGTTTTTACGGGGGATTTAAGGTGGGGAGAGAGAGAATGTTAACAAATGTGATGGTGGCCCGCTTAGGTCCTCTTGGACGAGCTTTGGCCCACATGCCACTGTCACGTTTGTTGTGGGCAGTCCAGATGTTTGCCCCAGAGTTCTCTCAGGCGTGTTGGCAGCTAGCCCAGGCTGAATGAAAAAATATTTTATTCGTTTTAAACGTGCCACCATGGCGGCCGTCTTTGGCTGCTATAGCTGCCCATCATGGAGGGGAGCTGGGTGCAGAGCGAGGCCGTCTGCACATTTGTGCCCAGCCACATGAACGTTTGTTCCAGAGCTGGACCCAATCTTGACCAGGTTGCCAACAGCTTCCCGGTTCAGAGCGGTTTGTGACAGCAGCACTCTGCTGTCACTTGTGTTTTCACCCAGAGTGAAGAGGATATGTGTTGGGGAGCAAGTTCTGGGCGTAGGGACAGCATTGGGAAAGAGGTGAAGACACTTTAGAGAGCAGGAGACTCTGGGGCGGGTAACCATAAGGATAAAGGACTGCATAAATTATGCAGTTAGTCAGCCTAATTTGCTATTGCTGATTGTGTAGACATGTTGTTTTGCAAGGACAGTGGTTAGAGATAGGAACCCGATCCTTCAAGAAACTGAGAGCCTTCAGCTCCCATGAAATTATCTGCTGAATGCTCAGAACCTGGAGCATCAAACTCTGTGGGACCAAGAGTAGTGAGAATTTTGCTTGGATCAGGAATGGGTCAGAATTTTGCCTCCACTTACTAAGTCTCTCTCTCTACTGTAGATTCCCGTGTTTAAATCTGGATAATAGTGTTTTCCTACCTCACAGAGGTATTGTGAAGATAAATACGTTTTGAGATAGTGAGGTCCTCATATATATTATGGAAAAAGGAGACCATATAAGCTCATAACACATGGAATATTTTTGCTTGCTCGGTTTTAGTGTACCAAGATGTCTCTAGAGGCTTGTAGTATCATGTGGAACTATCTAAACAGTTTGTTCTGCCTAAGTGCATTTCTTAATTGCATACAGTAAATTATGATATTTTTAAACTGCAGTCAAATGAAAAAGTTAGTCTACTGAGAGTTTAAGGGAACAAGGAAGAAACTTTTAAAAAGAGATCCAACCCCTCCACCTGCCCCCTTGATCCTATCCTCTCTTGCCTCCTAACAGCAATTGCCCCCAATGTTCTGCCTTTTCTACTGCACATCATCAACTGCTCCCTCTCTACTAGGTCATTTCCATTGGCCTTCAAACACGCCACTTTCTCACCTATCCTTAAGAGGGCCACTCTTGAGCCCTCTGAGCCTTCCAACCGTCACCCCATTTCACTCCTACTCTTTGCTTCCAAGCTCCTGAAGAAAGTGGTCTACACACGCTGTCTTGATCTTCTCTCTTCTAATTCCTCCCTTGACCCCCTTCAGTCAGGCTTCCACCCTCTCTGCTCAACCCAAAACTTTCCTCCCTACATTAACAACCTTCTCTTAGCCAAGTCTAAGGCCCTCTACTCCATTCTTATCCTCCTCCATCTCTCTGCCGCCTTTGACACTGTCGACCATGGCCTTCTCCTGGATTTGCTATGCTCCCTTGGTTTCCAGGACTCTTTTCTCAACTGAGGTTTGTATCTCTTGAACCACTCCTTCAATATTTCTCTTGCTAGTACCTCCTCTATGTTGCTTTCCATGTCTGTGGATGTTCCCCAAGATTGTCCTGGTCCCTCTTCTCTTCTCTTTACACTCTTTCTCTGGGTAAACTCATTGAATCTCATGGCTTCTGATATCGCCTGTATGCTGATGACACGCAACTCTGGACATTTTTACACGCACCTTAAAGTGCTGGTCTTTCAATCTTCTGGGTTTACAAGTCCACAAGTAAGTTCCAGATGCATTCTTCACACAAACACTGCCCTGAGGCAGCCTAAAGTAGCCGCAGCTGTGGATGTGAGGGGCTGCCATGGAAACCAAGTGACCACAGCTGCCTGGAGCAAAGCAGTTTACCAGGAGAACATTTTACACACACAAGCTCTGGGAGATGTTCTACGCAGACGTTCAAAGAGCCAGATGTTTAAGATCTGGGTGAGTGATTTAGACACACAGAAAGTTCAGGATGTAACAGCAAACATGCAGGAGAAATGTGTGTGTAAAAACACCCTCTGTCTCTCTACTCCCGCGCTCTCCTCCTCCATCCAGTCACACATTGTTAACTGTCTCTCTGACATCTGCTTGAATGTCTTGCTGCCAACTCAAATTGAATATGGCCAAATCCTGTCACTTCGCTCTGTATAATATTGCTAAAATCCAGCCCTACCTACTGTTGCCGTAGTCCCTTTAGTCTTCTCTCACCTTGACTGCTGTTCCTCCCTCCATACCTTTAAAAAAACACCTACAAACGTATTTGTTTTCTAGGTGCTTTTAGGATCCACCGGCAGTGCCCTCATTGTACTTTGCCCTCCTTTTTTGCCTGCCCCATTAAAAAATATATATATATAATTGTTGTATAGTGTTTATATGGTGTTCCTTTTTTGTGAAGCACTCAGAATGCCATGTAAGGCAGAGGGGCACTATAAAAATAAAATTATTATTATTGTTACTGTATCTTCCTCCTTACTGGTCTCCCCTGCTCTAATCTCACCGCCCTCATCTCCGTTCAGTGCTCTGCTGCCAAAGTCATCCACCTTGCCCGTCGTTTTGACCACTGTCAGCCCCTCCTCTCTGCCCTACATTGGCTCCATCTACATGTACGCATTCAGCACAAGCTCCTGGTCTTCACCTTCAAGGCTCTGCATGGCCTTGCTCCCCCATATCTCTCTGCTCTCGTATCTTGCCATGCTCCTGCCCGGGAGCTTCACTCCTCTGCCCCCACCCTCGCCTGCTTGCGACTCCCTTGCTCCTCTAAACGTCTTTGCCCCTTCTCTCTTGTTGCCCTCCATGCCTGGAACTCCCTCTCTAGATACATTCTCTCTTCCATCAGGCTTTTCTCTAGCTCGTCATGAGTGAAATTGCATCCTCTTTCCCCTCACTCGGAGGGTGTTTTCAGACAAGACACTCTCCTCCCACCCACTATACATGTTGCAGGGCACCCATAGGGCAACACTGCAGCCCTGCAACATGGGTGGGTGTTAAATGGGTAGTGGGTGGAGAGTGTCTTGTCTGAAAACGCCCAGAATCTCTCCCCTGTAACTAAGTTAAGCATGTGCACATGCACCTGCATCTTCTCAACCTCATGAATGTATCCTTGTCGATGTTCACCTCTCCTGTGTCTCTCTTAGACTGTAAGCACCTTAGGTTAGGGACCTGTTTATAACTATTGATTTACAGTGCCAGGTACACTGCTGGCACTATATTAATTAATTAATTAATTAATTAATTGAAATACAGTCAGTTTCAAAACAAGAGGTGGAAGCTGTCTCAAGTACTGCACCTACTCCTCAGCTAATCTCTGCATAAGCACATATTCCAAGAACTGTTTTCGTCTCTCTTGTAGCATGAATCTAAGCAATGAACGTGACTGCCTGTACAGAGAATTGAATTGAATTTGTTTATTTAGGTCACAAGCTTTTGCGAAGGCCCCACATTAAAAACATACAACACATATTCCAAATACAGTCATACAGACATATTCCAAATTATACATTTAACATAAGAGAAACAAGACCATTACAAATACAAATAATTCTAAGTATGTGTACCTAATAATTTCAGCTTTGTAAGTGAATGCAGCCAGCCTTGAAACAATTTCAGGATCCTTATGGAAGAACAATCCAAACTTGGATAAAAACCTCACCCTACATAAGACAGGGCACAAGAACAATTCCCTAATCTCGTGAAACAAAGTACAATCTGAGATATAATGAATTGTGTCCTCAATGGCACCAGACCCACATGGACAGAGTCTCATCAGCCCTGCCCTCGACCAGTTGTAATGGAAGTCAGCATTTGTTCAGTCCTTAATCTACAAAGGGCGTGTACAGAGAAGTAGCAAAACATACCACACTCAAATACATAAATGAAACTGGAAAAAAACCATAGTAAAATGTTCTCTCCAATCTGTTTCAGCTGTAGAATCATGATAAGTTTTTGTTTGTTAAAAGTATATTTAGATAGAGGCATGATTAAATGTACTGTATCCTTAGAAAAAGCTGTTTTGCCTGCAGCATATGCCAACTTCTCCAAAGATGCACTTGTCAGCCAGAGCAGAATAAGAGAAGGGCAACAAAAATGAGCAAGGGTGTGAAAGGGCTCCCGTATGAGGAGAGGCTTGGTAGGTTGGGGCTTTTCAGTTTGGAGAAGAGACGACTAAGAGGAGATATAATAGAGGTCTATAAAATCATGAATGGTGTGGAACTAATAAACAAGGACCAGTTATTTACCCTCTCAGCTAGTACTAGAACTAGGGAACACCATGGAATTAATGGGTGGCAAGTTTAAAACAAATTTAAAAAAATATTTTTTCACTCGGCGTATAATTGGGTTGTGGAGGCTGTGGTAAGGGCCAGTACTATAGCTGAGCTTAAAAGAGGTTTGGACAAGTTTCTGCAAGATAGGTTCAGTAGCAGCTATTAGCTAGACAGGATCAGGGAACATGACGGGAACTGGGGGAAAACAACAGGGAATGGATCCCCCATTGTTTAACATCTATATGCAGCCGTTAGGGGAGATCGTGAGGGGGTTTCAGGGCATGCAGGACACTCAGCTCTACCTCTCTTTTTCCATCAACCCGGGCCATGCAGTCTCCTTATTTTCCCAGTACCTGTCAGCTGTAGGGGCTTGGATGAGGTCGAGCCATCTGCAATTGAATCCTGACAAGACGGAGGTGATGTTGGTGGGCGAGGACTTGGGGGGCCTGGGGGTGGTTGAATCTCCTCTTGTTGGGGGGGTTTGCCCCCCCATGGTCCCTCAAGTGCAGAGTCTGGGTGTGCTCCTCGTTTCGCGGCTCAGCTTGGAATCTCAGGTTGTGGCCGTGGCGGGGAGCGCGTTTCGGCAGTTACATCTTGTCTGGCGGCTTTGGCCGTATCTCTCAGACTCCGACCTCGCCACTGTCATTCATGCCTTCATCACCTCGAGGCTGGATTACTGCAGCGCGCTCTACGTGGGGCTGCCCGAGAAGCTGGTCCAGAGGCTGCAGCTGGTGCAGAATACCGCGGCCCGTCTCCTGACGGGGGCAGGTCATAGGGAGCACATGACACCAGTGCTCCGGGCTCTGCACTGGCTGCCTATAAAGCACCGGGCCAGGTTCAAGGTGCTGGTTTTAACCTTTAAAGCCCTTCACAACGTGGGCCCTGCTTATCTGCGGGACCGCCTCACTCCCCATGTGCCCGTGCGACCCTTGAGATCGTCTGTGGGAGCCTTTTTGGAGGTTCTCCGGGCGAGGTGGGTGGCCACCAATGTTAGATCTTTTTCGGTGGCCGCCCCTGTGCTCCCGGAGGAGGCTCGGCTGGCTCCCACTCTCCTGCTGTTTCGGCGTATATGTAAGACCTGACTGTTCTGTCAGGCTTTCGGTGGGGGTGGGGTTTTCCCCCACATATTGTATTTTTAAATTGTTTTAAAATTTTAGACTGTTTTAATTGATGTTGTTTGCCGCCCCGGGCTGCCCTGTGGGCAGGAGGGACGGGATATACATTTTAAATAAATAAAAAATAAATAAATTGTGACATGTTGTTCTCCCAAGCCACCGTGATCGGCCACTGTCGGAGACAGAATGCTGTACTAGATTGACCATTGGTCTGACCCAGTATGCCACTTCTTATGTTCTTAATAGTAGTAGCCAGAATATTAGTTGTTCATTGGGTGCTCCTGCAGATTCTTGCTAACAGGATTAATCCTTACTCACACAAGTATTTCCACTGAGCTCAAGAGGACTATTCCTGTGAGGAAGGAAAATAGCACATTGGTACCTACTTTCCAAAGAAGTAATAGGAGTTAGGTAGCTACATCTGTGGCTGCATTCACACAAGTCTTTTCTCCCAGCTCTTACATTTCTTGTATGAAAATGTAATCACAGGTTTAACTGTTATGACGTTCCATTCTATGCTTTAAAAGTTACTGACCAAATTGCCATGACTGCTGCTAGGTATCCCATAATGCGACCTGGCGTTTTGGTATTTTTTTGAAAATCTTTTTGGGGTGCTAGGCAGAGGCTGACAGCAGGATTAATCCCTTTGCACAGTATGACAAACACACATGAGGAAATTAGCTTGAATGTTAATCCTTGGTTTCGGAATTAAAAATATTTGACTAAACGAAAACACTCCTTACATCCATAGCATTCTGCGACCTATCCTTTTCACATGATTGGGGTGGGAGGCGCTTATCATCTTGTGTGAATGGAACCACAGTTGTGCCTTCGGTAAGTTGTGCCTGCATGTAGCTGACAAAAGAATCCTCCATCCATTGAAGGGCTAAGCTCCCACTGAATTTAATGGTGGAGGATTATTCTCTAAATGTGTTCTACTCGTGCTTTCTGCAGCCTTTGTTTCTGGGTTACGTAGAAGACATATTTCCAGATTCCTTGGCTAGGTAAACCACACCTAGGTTTCTGAAGGAAGATTTTGTTTTGTTTTTTTCTGCATTTTGTTTTTGCAATATTCTTTACTGCACTACTCCTCCTTTCAAGAGAAATTGTTTTGAATGCAGTGGCCCAACATTGCTAGACAAACAGTTCAATCCTGAAGCTTTTAAGCATTGGTGCTAATTATTATTCTTATTTTATTTTTATTTTCAAATTATTCCCCACTCTATCCCCAAAATGGCTCAAGGCAACTTATCATAATTGGAAAAACAATATTGCATCAAGCAGTATTGCATACTGCACTCTGTACAGCATCAGCCCCAACTGGGGGACGGGGGTGGTGTAGCCATTATTTTAAGGATATTTGGTCTGTGAGGAGATATCCAGTACAGACTATCTCTGGTATACAGGGCATCCATCTTGTGATTGATTGGGCAGGAGACAGATTTGGGCTGTTGCTGGTATACCATGCACCTACCTGTACAGCAGCATCCCTGCATGCGCTAGGTGAATTGGTGTTGGAGGTGGTCTTGCAATCTCCAATGGCTTTGGTCCTTGGGGATTTCAATATCCGCATTGACATCAATCTTGGGGGAGCGGAGCGTGAGTTCATGGCCGTCATGACAACCATGGGACTATCTCAGAAGGTTGTGGGCCCGACACATGATGGAGGTCATACCCTTGATTTGATGTTCTGCACAGGCCATTTATTTATTTATTTATTTATTTATTTTGTGGATTTTTACCCCGCCCCATCCTGCCACGCAGCTCGGGGCGGCTAACAGCAATCAATAAAACAATTAAAACAATTTAAAATATAAATATAAAATATCTTAATAAAACAGGGTAAAAAGGACAGTAATGAATAAATAAACGGGCGGGGGATTAAACCCCCCCCCCCCCCCCCCAAAGGCCTGGGCAAACAGCCAGGTCTTACAGTTCCGCCGAAATGTTAAAAGGCTTGGGGCCAGGCGAGCTTCCTCCGGAAGGGAGTTCCACAGCCGCGGTCCCACCACCGAGAATGCCCTCTCCATCGTGGCCCCCCGTTTAACACGGGGGACCTCCAGGAGGGCACCCCCGGCAGACCGCAGGAGTCGTTCCGGGGCGCGAAGGGCGAGGCGGTCCCTAAGGTAAGAGGGGCCAAGGCCGTATAGGGCTTTATAGATCATTACTAGGACCTTGAACTTGGCCCGGCACACTATCGGCAGCCAGTGCAGCGCTCGGAGCACCGGTGTAATGTGCTCCCGGCGACCCGTCCCCGTAAGAAGACGGGCCGCCGCATTCTGCACCAGCTGCAGCCTCCGGGCCAAGAACAAGGGAAGCCCCACGTAGAGCGCGTTACAGTAGTCGAGCCGCGAGGTGACGAAGGCATGGATGAGGGAGGCCAGGTCCGGGCCAGAGACATACGGACGCAGCCTACGTACCAGATAAAGCTGGCGGAAGGCAGCCTTAGCGACTGCCTCCACCTGCCGCTCCAGCCGCAGGTCTGCGTCCAATATGACCCCCAGACTCCGGACCTGCTGAGCTACAGGGGGGCAAACCCCCCCAATCAGGGGGGCCACCACCCCCTTCGCCCTCCCCACCACCATCACCTCCGTCTTATCTGGGTTGAGCTTCAGTCTGCTCCGCCGCATCCAATCCGCCACGGCCTCCAAACATTGGGATAGCACCGAGACAGCAGGGTCTGGGTCGGTAGAAAACGAGAGGTACAGCTGAGTATCATCAGCATACTGGTGACATCGCACCCCGAACCCTCTCACGACCTCCCCCAAGGGCTGCATATAGATGTTAAATAATAATGGAGACAAGATCGATCCCTGCGGAACGCCACACGGTAAGGCGCGGGGGCTCGATGTTTCCTCCCCCAACACCACCCGCTGGCTCCTCCCCGAGAGGAATGAACGGAACCATTCAAGAACAGTCCCGTCCAGACCCCCCCGGTCACGCAGTCGTCTCAACAGCAGCCCATGGTCCACGGTGTCAAAAGCGGCCGAGAGATCGAGCAGGATGAGAAATGTCGAACATCCCGCATCCATCTCCCGGCGGAGGTCGTCCACCAAGGCCACCAACGCCGTCTCGGTGCCATAGCCGGGGCGGAACCCAGATTGAAACGGGTCAAGGAGCCCGATATTATCTAGATGACCCTGGAGCTGGAGCGCCACTGCCCGCTCAATAACCTTCCCTAAAAAGGGAAGGTTAGAGACAGGTCGGTAGCTGGCGAGCGCGTCTACGTCCAACGATGGTTTCTTCAGCAGGGGGCGCACCACAGCCTCTTTTAAGCAAGGCGACAACCTCCCCTGCCGAAGGGACGCATTCACCACCCTCGCCAGCACCGTCCCCAACGTCTCCCCGGAAGCTTTTATTAACCAGGACGGGCATGGATCTAGTTGACAACACGTGGCCCTCACAGACCCCAGGACATCCACCACATCGGCTGGCGTCACTTCCTGAAACTCACCCCATAAAGATGGACCAGACGGACCCTCCGCCCCCCCGCGCTCTTCCCCTACTGCTATCAACCCAGCGTCGAAATCGGCCTGAATCCGAGCGATCTTGTCTGCGAAGTAGATGACAAACTCCTCACAGCGGGCCCGGGACAAGTCCCCATCCAGGCGGAGGGAGGCCGGACTAACCAGCCCCCGCACCACCCGAAACAGCTCCGCTGGACGCGACTTCGCAGACGCTATGAGGACGGCGAGGAATTCCTTCCTCGCCGTCCTCACAGCCTCCACATAGGACCGCAGATGGGCCCTATGGAGAAGACGATCGGAGACAGACCGAGTCCGACGCCAGCGTCGCTCTAGCCTCCTGCCCGCACGCTTCATACACCGCAGCCCCTCAGTAAACCAAGGGGTCCTGCGGTGACGAGACCTAGGCAGAAGGCGCCTCGGAGCCACCCTGTCAATGGCCTCCTCCAGCAAGATGTTCCAATGCTGGACCAGCTCATCCACAGAATGACCGTCCAGATCCAGGGTAAGCTCCCTCAGGACCTCCTGGAACCGCTGGGGCTCCATCAGTCTCCGAGGGCGGACCATCCTAACTGGTCCCTTCCCCTTCTGGAGGGGGCGCGCTAAAAGAGGCGGGGGACCAGGTGGTGGGGGATGTGTCAACAGTACCCTTGTCATGGTCGGATCATTATCTCCTCTGAGTCAGTCTCCTGGTGTGTGTCTGCTCCCGGAGGGGTGCGGAACCAGTTCGGTTGGTTCGCCCCTGGAGACTTATGGAACCAGGGAGGTTCCGGAATGTTCTAGGAGAATTACCTCCCAATCTCGATGTCCGTTCGCCCAATGGCCTCATAGCTTTTTGGAACACCTTACTGACTGAGGCCATTGACTGAACGGCTCCCAGGCATCCGCTTCCTGGATGTTGAGTCCCTTGGTTTACAGAGGATCTGCGGCGGATGAAGCAGGTGGGGCGGTGGTTGGAGCGACAGTGACACAGTACCCGTACTGAAGCCAACCGATTGCAGCATAAAGCTAATTTAAAAGCCTATGCTGTTGCTGTGTGGGTGGGCAGCAAAGAAGGAGTTCTTTGCTGCCCTCATAGCATCTGCGAAGTCACATCTAGCTGAACTTTTCCGGGTGGTACAGAGGCTGGTCAGTCCAGCCTCTCTCCGCCTAGAACTGGAATCTTCCCGTGCTCGCTGTGACATGTTTGTTGACTTCTTTGTGGATAAAATTGCTTAGATCTATCACGATTTTGATACCGCACTTACAGCAGGTAGTGAACTTGATATTATTGGAAGTCTCGCCTGGTCCGATTTTGTGGGATCAATTTGAGTGGGTGTCGCCCGCTGATGCGGTGGATGTCCTTGGGGCGGTTAGAGCCACCTGTTGTGATCCATGCCCATCCTGGCTGGTTAAGGCTTGCCGGGAGACCTTGGGGCCATTGCTGGCCGGGGTTGTCAATGCCTCCTTTAGGGAGGGCAGAGTACTGGACTGTCTTAAAGAAGTGGTAGTGAAGCCTCTGCTCAAGAAACCATCTCTTGACATTGACTCCCCTGCCAGCTATCGGCCAGTCTCTAACCTTCCCTTTCTAGGGAAGGTTATTGAATGGGTGGTGCCTCAGCAGCTTCCGGGGCATCTGGATTGGATCGGTTTTCTGGATCCCTCGCAGTCTGGCTTTCGTCCTGGGTTTGGCACTGAGACTGTGCTTGTGGCTTTGGTTACCGACCTGCGCCGTGAATTAGATCAGGGCAGATCATCTCTTCTGATCTTACTAGATCTGTCGGCAGCATTTGATACCGTTGACCACGAGATGTTGGTGGTTCGTCTGTGAGACTGGGGTGGGAGGAGCTGTTCTTGAATAGTTCCACTCTTTCCTGGCCAGGAGAACTCAGCGGGTGATCCTAGGGGAGTGTTCATCATCTTCCTGGGACCTTACATGTGGAGTCCCGCAGGGTTCTATTCTGTCCCCTCTCCTGTTTAATGTGTACATGTAGCTGTTAGGTGAGGTCGTGAGAAGGTTCGGCGTATGCTGTCATCAGTATGCCGATGCTACACAGCTTTACTTCTCTTTTTCTGCAGACCCAGACCTGGCAGTCTCGGTGCTTACCCAGTGTTTGGCAGCTGTGGGGGAATTGGATGAGGGCAAGCTGTCTGAAATTGAATCCCGACAAGACAGAGGTGATTCTGGTGCTGAAGGCTGAGGGGGTGGTGGCTCCTGTCATTGACAGGACTTGCCCCCATTTAGCCATCCAGGTTCGTAGTCTGGGGTGCTTCTTGACTCACAGCTCCACCTGGACTCCCAGGTGGCGGCTGTGGTGGGGAGCGCTTTTTGCCAATTACATTTGGTGCGTCGGCTATGGCCGTATGTTTCAGATTCCGACCTGGCCACCATCATCCATGCTTTCATCACCTCAAGATTGGACTACTGTAACGCACTCTAAGTGGGGCTACCCCTGGTGACAGTTTGGAGACTGCAGCTGGTGCAGAAGTGGTGGCCCATCTTCTAACAAGGACGGGTTGTCGGGAGCACATTTCACCAGTGCTCCGTTCTCTGTACTGGCTGCCTATTGTCTTCCAGGCTTGATTCAAGGTGTTGGTAATGACCTTTAAAGCCCTAAACGGTCTGGGCCCCACCTACTTGCGGGACCACCTCATACCGGGCAGTGGTACAACTACTGCGGTCGGCCGGGGATGCCCGACTCGAGGCCCCCCAGGTTTCCCGGATGGTGATGATGGGGAGGGCATTCTTGGTGGCAACACCTACGCTTTGGAATTCCCTCCCGATGGAGGCCTGCTTGGACCCAGACCTCCCCTCCTTTCAGAGACAGTGTAAAACCTGGCTGTTCCGCCAGGCATTTGAGGAGGGAGACAGGTGGGGTGGGGTGGGGTGTTTTGAAAGGACTAGCTTTCAATCTTGGAAGTCTTCATAAAGATCTTTTATGAGTGCTAGGAGCAGAAGCCTTTTCATTATTCAGAATATTATTGCAACTAAAAACATATCAGGGCAGATTATTAAAAATATCTTTCAGTAAACTTTAACTGAATTGTGTGCATTGGCTGAAATATTGTTTACTTAGTTTTTACAAGATGATGATGAGGAAATGCATCAGTTTAACAGAACCTTGGGGGAAATAGCTAATTTGCCTTTAATTTTTTTCATCCTTTTATAAAATACTAAGATAACAAACAACAAAAATTACACCCTAGCAATATCTTGTTAACAGTGGGTAAAAACAGACATGCAGCTGGGAAGACCACTCCCGGGATGGAAAATCGTGGGCAAAATGGACCGAGTCAACCCGGGGCGCTGAACTGATATTCCCACAGCCAGGGAGCAGTTCCACTGGCAGCCGCCCTGCCCCACACAGTGCTCCCAGCACCCTGCCCCGCACCTTGACAGGCAGCCATGGTGGCCAATGAGGCACAGTCCCAGGCCAGGTTGGCCACACAGGAACAGACATGCTAGCCTGCTTTGCCCCACAAGGGCCTTAGCCTGGGCTGTGACCTCTGAGATTTTCCAAGGTCACGGCCTGGGGCAGTCCCGGGCCAACATCTGCCGGCACCTGCACAGACATGCGGGTGGATCCTGGGCTACAGCAGGTCAAAGCGGGCTATGGCAATGTCTGTTTTAACCCACAATTATAGCTCTTAAGAGTGGAGCGAGCTGCCTAGCATTTTTATATACATTGTTTGATTGTCACATAGTGCCCTTTGAGAAAAATATTTTCCATTGGATTAAAAACCAAAGAAGTTGTTGAATGCACATCAAATTAATGCAGTAAATGGAACTCTGTAACTGTATCTGTTTCCCACTGTCCCCTTCCCCCGATGAATGGAATTTTTCAAATAGCTACTCTTGCCTTCAGGTTATATCTTTTGGATTGCAAGTGTATTGAAACTTCTTTTTAATATGGCTGTCTACAGGAAGCAGTTTTTTCAGCATTTTATCTAAAAAAAATAATACTCAACTGTTTCTAAAAACATTCTCCTCTTCCTCATTTCCCACCACCTGCCTATTGCAAACTATCCATGTCTTTCTAAACATCTGTAATATATAATTACATTGCATGCTATGAAGCTAGTTAGTAAGCTAGATAGCTGCTAAACGTTAGGCTTTTTGTAAATACAACATAGGTTGGTTTATCCACAGTTTAGTTTTTGCCCTTTTTTGGTTTCCAAGTATATATGACTGAGCGATGGATTGCATGAGATTTAATCAGTACATTTTCCTTTGCAAACACTCTCTCATCCTATCGAAAGAATGCATCAAGCTGCACCTACTTTTTTCTCTTTAATCTGAAATAAATCTTCAGAAAGAATTCCATCCCGTTCCATTACAGGCAGGTAAGATTATCCTCTGACAGGGGTTGTACATTTTCCCCTGGCAGAAACAGGCAGTGTCTGCATATGATGAAAAGTGATCTCTTCTGCTCTAAAAGTGTCACTGCAAATTAAATTAGGTACAAATATTATAAACACATGGTTATGTAAGGGGATTACTTAAAGCTCCTGTGACATTTTGTATACTTGATTGTTTCGATCTTGCTGAACTGAGTTTACATCTATGCCATGCCTCTAACTTTTCGAGGATCACTAAGAAGGGCTGCATAATAGCTACAGCAGTCTTGGTGCTTTGTATGTGAAATACTGTCTGGTTTGACTACTTAGGTAACTTTTGATTTAAAATGTCAATCATGTTCTTGTGTAATGAACTTGGTGGATGGAATTTTATACATGGCCCATTGAGCAAATAGTTTGTCTGGCTCTGTGGATGGAGACTCTGTATGTATAATTTTATGGACAAAACACTGTGTTTATATATTTATTTAAGGCAGAGATTATTAATACGTGTCCTTCACAAATGTCTTAATACTATGAAATTTTAAACACCACAAAGCCAGGAAATGAAACATTAAGATTAGGTGACACCTCTAATTAATTGTTAGCATAGAAAGGAGATGTGGAAAATGAGATCTACACCAATTTTCAATTCAGTCTGAGCTAAATTGAGAGTGCCAGAGCCACCCCACTCCCAAAATTAGAAGAATTTTTTTTTGTCCGTCAGCGACTAATGTTAAAGTGCTGTAATTCAGAGACCCTACCTCACCAAAACCTACCTAATTTTCTGTAAACCTATTAGTACCGCACGCTTCCCCCACACTAATTTTCAGAACCGGATGCTTGAGCAATTTTGGTTCAAAGTTTCGCCTTATAAAGGCAAAGGGTATTGAGGGGCGGGGTTGGGAGGGGATTGAGATCTCAGAGGGTTTTGGGTGAACGGCCGTTGGGAGGGAAGATGTATTGTGCCGGCCCTTGGTGGCAGTGGGGTGTCCAGTTGGATGGGGGAACTGATGGGGGGAATGGGGAAGGCTTTCCCCCATGGTGAGAGAATGGGGGTTGCTTTGGGGGGTGGGGGAGAGCCTCCCGGTGAGAGGGGGAGGCTCGGGTGTGGGGGAGGAAAGGGGAGGATTGGGGTGTGTGGGTGAAAGGGGTGGGTGCCTCTGGGGGAGCAGCCGATGGGAGGGGGTCAGCACGGTGTGGATGGGGGGGAGGAGATGTCATTTGAAAAATTTCCAGAAAATTTGCAAAGGAAATTTTGCACAGGAAAGGTTTCCGAGTCACAATTTTCTTATGCAAATTTTAATGCAAATAAGAAAGTAAGTTTGCATGGGAACATTTTCTGAAAAATGTTTCAATTCAAAATTTTCCTGAAAACTCACATTACTGTTTGCACGTGTCTTAAAGCCTATGACAAAAGTAATGAAAATATAGAGACCTTTTGCACTCTGCAATTGAAAGTGGAAATGATAAAGCTTTGGGGGCCATGATGGTGAGAGGGCCATATACCCAGAACTCAAATATAGATTCTTACATTAGTGCAGAAACCTGGGTAACATTTTATAAAAATCAATATATGGCACCCTAGGGGGGAGAGTTAGTAGAGAATGTGTACACCTCTAGAAACTGGTGTAGCAGTAATGCTCTTTATTTAGTAGCAGAAGGTGAGGTTGAAGAACTAATTAGAATGCAGAAGAAGGGAAAAGCACCTGGCATGGATGGGTTGCCGACTGAGTTGTTTCAAGCCCATAAAGATTGGTGGGTTCCAGTACTCAAGGGATGTACCCCTTTTAAAACCAGTCCCAACAAAAATCTTGCAAATAGTTTTGGAAGAGATTGGCCAATATGATTTTGGATCATCTCACGGTCCCTTCTTGTAGATAGGGACGAACAGATTCCATTTCCATGCCTTTGGAAAAGAACCAGTAGTAACAATAGTATTAAACCAAAGGTTGAGTACTGGAACGGAAGAACAGGTGGGTTTCAGAGAAGGATATGCAACTGTTGATCATATATATACTTTGCAGTATGTCACCCACAAATATACCAGGGTCCTGAAATCCAATCTATATGTTGCATTCCTTGATTTGTCATCTGTATTTGACACTGTGAATAGACAACGGTTGTGGTTTAAACTGTATTCTATGGGTACGGAGACACAACTATTAAATGTTTTGACCCTATACTATGCAGAAACATGGACTGTCATGCACTATGGGGGAGCTGGGAAATTGACTCAATCCTTTCCTACAAGCAGAGGAGTGAGGCAAGGGTGTATCTTGGTCCCATACTTTTTAGCCTATATGTAAACAATTATTATTATTATAGAGATGCAGCAAATGAATTTCCATCCACCTAAGGTCCTCTCGTCCCATTTTGGTATACTGTTGTTTGCTGATGACGTTATTCTTTTGTCACATACCACTGTTGGTCTACGAAGAGCTCTTACATGCTTTTCAGATTTGTGTGAACGAAACTAACTAATTATTAATCATAGTAAAGCAAAGGTGGCTAAATGGGATAAAAGAATAATAAGTAATTTATGATACATCAAGGATCAGAGGTTGGAAGTTTTTAAATCATTTCAATACCTTGGTATAGTTGTCTCTTCTAGGAATGGGTGGAAGGAGCATTTGAAGATTAAAGCAATTAGTCTTCATGTGTGATAAGAAAATTTCACAATAGGCATGCTGGGAGGTCAGTCCCAGTGGCACCAAAAGCATTTTGGGCCAAAGTAATCACTCAGATTATCTATGGGGCAGAAATATGGGGGTCCCGTAGAATAAATTTTTGTGAGCATTATATAGGGTCTACCCCCCTCAATACCATCGGTCCTGCTTAGAGCAGAAACATAACTTGAGTCAGTTTTGGCAATTATAGTTAAGCGTATGTTGGCATACTGGTTTAAACTTCTTACGTTTAATCCTTCTCATATACCTAAAATTTGCTATTTGGAAGACCTGATGAGGAATAATTTGCAACAGTCGCCGTGGCTAAAGTTTATTAGAGTTACACTGAATATGGCAGGTTTTGGATTCTATGATAATAGAGATACAAGATTTGTTTTAATCAAGAAAAGATGATGATATACCAAAGATTGGTTGATATTGGTAACCAAAATGATAACGCGCTTATTCGCAATAATAGAATAGCACCTTTTATATGTGCATTGGAGGCCTGGGGAAGGCATGGCTGAATATTTGAAACTAAACTTGAATCTCATTTGCATATAACTAGATTGCGGTTCCAGCAAATGGCCTCAGCAGGTAATTTCAGACATGATGGGCCGTTTGGACCACGGTTCGGGATCTGTTTCGGATCCTGGACAGGAATCAGTCTGGCCATCCTTTAGACATGCCGGTCTGATTCCTACAGGGGATCTGGAAGGGGGCGGGGCTATGCGACGTGCAGCCACACAGCCCTGCCCCCCCTGCGCTTCCCCGGCCGCCCGCCCTCTGGGAGACGGGCAGGCACAGTGGCCAGTCTGGCTGCTGTGCCCGATCCCACATTGCAGTCTGGGCTACGATCCAGGATGGGCCAGTGTAACAGACGTTACATTTGACTGATCCTGGATTGTGATCCAGCTAACCACGATTCTGGACCTCCGGACGGCCGGAGGTCCAGAATCGTGGTCAATGTGATTCCTGCCGGAGGTTCACTGTGGTGAACATCGGGCAGAACTCACATCAGACGTTACGGGACAAACGGCCACCACAGGATTCGCTGTGGTTGACTCTGGGCTCGTAACGTCTGAAATTACCCAGCGATGGTGATGGGTAGAAGGCTTGGTATTCCTGTTGGTAATAGAATCTGCCTTTGTGGTATGGAAGATGTAATGAATTATTTTCTGGAGTGTATCTTCTTTGAAGATCTTAAGAGCGACCTTCTATTCCCAGTCTTAACTCGGGGTCCAATAATATTCCAAAAATGAGAAAACAATATGGTTATGTCAACAAAAGGGTTGTGATATCATTCAGAGACTGTCTGCCTTTGCCTGCAGGGGCTGCTAATAGACGGAAAATGTATCCCATGTTGCTTTTATGTTGATTATTATTGTTTAAATATTTGATACTGTTACTATTTATATGTAATGCTATTTTGTATTACTATGGTATGGTTATTTTACTTGTATCTGTTATTTTATGAGGCTAGGGTTGAAGCTAATGTTGGAAACAAAATTCAGAATTTGAATCTCTGCGATATTTATAACGGTTATGGTATAAGCTAATGCCAATGACAAATTTATTGATTGATTGCCATTGAGATAAGTCAGTTTTGTTTGTTAGCTTGTATTCCATGGGCTTGGTTTTTCTGCACCGTTGCTCTGTTTAGGAGCAAAGAATTTGGAACTCTTCGCTTCAGGGGCCGGTTTCCCTGGATCTCCGCTCCACTGTGAGTGGAGGATCTCTGTTACAGGGGCTTTTTTTTTTCCGTACCATCACTCCGTTTAGGAGCGAGAAGGTTTGAAGTCCTATTTCTAGGGGCTATGGGGCTCCATATAGAAACATAGATTTTAATTTATTATTTGTATTGGAACTTAATATTTAATATCAGTTTTTATGTGTGTTACCTTATTGGAATTTAATACTCTATGTAAGATAATGCAAGATTATGTTTTGTTTTAATTCTGATTGTTTATATATATATTTATTTATCTTATGGCCATGGCATGAGCTGTGTGCCAGATAAACCTGAACTTGAAGTAATGAAAACGGACGAAAACAAAGGGGAAAAGTGTCAGCTTTCATTATAAAAATAAATCATTGCACAGGCACAAATGGCTGCTGGGGCCATTCGGTGCATGTGCAGCCTTTTCCAAAATAGCACTGACACTGCCAGTGCCATTTTGGGAAAGGGCACACATGTGCAGAATGCCCCAGTGGCCATTTTGCACATGCACAGTTATTTGAATTGTTTTTATTTTTAATTTTTTAAAAAAAAATTAAAAGCACTGTGCATGCACAAATGACCGTTGGACCGTTCTGTGCATGCACATCCTTTTCCAAAATGGCACCAGCTGCATCAGTGCCATTTTTGGAAAAGGGATGTGCATGTGCAGAATTGTCTGGCAGCCATTTTTTGCATGCACAGTGAGTTTTTGTTTTTTATTATTTTTAATAAATAAAAAATCAAAAAAACCAGACAACCCCACCCCCAATGAAAATGAAGGGGAGTTTGTAAATGAAAACGAGCGTTGTGTCTGCTGCACACCCCTAAGTGGTAACTTCCTTGTTCATTTTTCTATGTTGGAAGAATAAACTGACTTTCAAGATGATCCTAAGCCTTGCGGATGCGTGGAATGCATGGCACATACATGCATGAGCACCCCCATTATGGGGACTGTGGTGCATGCAAAAACTGCATGGAAACATGCAGAACTCACACATGAAGGCAAAGGCTCTGGATCACGCCCAATGTTAATGTCCAAGGAACAGAATTCACTCCTTGTAAGCTGCTATCTTTCTTTGTTCTCTTTCCATTTGTGGTGTGTATAGTAGTTTAAATTGACAACATCATGTGTTATTAGCATACTGCATTAATTTATTCTCCTCTAGGACCCCAAAGGCAATGGTGGGACAAGGGAAATTAGGGCTTCATGAAAAATCCTGGTGTTGTCTCCATCTCGAGTTGCTGCAGACCCGCCCCAGGCTTGGGCTCCTCACAATCGAGCATCGGGGTGTTAAGAGTCATCACGCGGGCCCGGTTCTGCCTGCTTTGGCCCGACTGAGCCAGCTTGATGACTGAATGTTTCTTCCAGGCCCGCCCTATGTGAGCCCAGAACAAACCGTGTGCAGGGTGGCAGCTTGTCTGGAAATGTGGGCTTGGAACAATGTGAGCCCACAGTCTGCGCCGAGCTGCGGCCCAACTGGGCAAGAGTAAATGAACCGGACGGGAACTTGTGTTCCTGGCCCCAGCTCGTTCCGGCATGGGAGGTCACTATGGCAGCCAGCCATGGCTGCCCGTCAATGGCGCAGGGGCAGGGCAACACCGGGAGTGCAGGGGCATGACTGAGCAGCTGCACGTCGCTCCCCATTGCCCTCCGCAGAGCTGGGTCAGGTTGCAGGTATGTTTGTTCCTGCAGCCGATGCACCCCCAGCCAGGGGAAGACCTCCCCACCCCCGAGCGGGATGACAGCGGCAGAGTCACATTTGTAAGTACCCTCTGTGGCCCATATTTTATGCCAGTTCTCCTACACTCACATTGTTATTTCAAGTTTATTCATGGACTCTATTTATTGGAGAGGGGTTGGGGGGAACGGACTGTAGGGCTTCCCAACACAAGGCCACATGGACTTCCTCAGTCTGCATTTGCCTAAATCTGGCCCTGGCTAAGGGCAACGCTTTAGAAGTCCATGGTAATCTTGACATAGTAAGGACTGTAGAATCAGGGCCTTTAGGAACTTATTTTTTTGTCAAAATCTAGGCCTTTGGATCCTGTCTGTTAAAAGGCTGGTGGCATTCTCCATAAAATCACTAGGAATTTGCAGAGCATGAGGAAAGTGCCCATAGTCATGGTTCAGTGTGTCTCATTTGTGTAAAGACCTAATTTTCTTGCTGCATTTGCACATTTCATAACCAGGCACACAAGAACAGCATGAAGGTAAAGTAGTTCTGCTGCTGTGATTCTAGGATACCTTCCCTGGTGCACATGTCTACAGAAGGCCCAAGATAATTGCCGATTGGGCTGATTGTAACTAAGACCCTAGAGAAAAACTTCTCTTTAGAAAAAAATAAATAATAAAATAAATTCTGATACCGTAAATAGTATAATATTTTAGTAGGGTGCAGACCTTTGAGGTGATATGAAATTAAAACGTTTTTTAAAAATTAAAAAATCTTAGTTAGAATTTGGAGGATAGTCTGCAATGAATTTCGCCACTCATATGACATCTCTGTGCTTGGGCTAAAAGTACCTGCCTGTGATTCTCTATAATCTCATGTCTTTAGTAGCTCAAATGTGCTAGATGCATTGCAAAATAAGCTTAATGGTATAAAAGGAGATCCTATGCTAAGGAATTTAGACTATGACTGTTGGAACTACTAGTAATCACCGTGCCTGGGTATTCGCAGGATCAGGCCCTCAACAGCCAACAGGATAGAAAGTTGACAAACAGCAAAGAGAGAGCAGGAAAAGAATCCAGAAAACAAGTTAGGAATCATCTTAGGTAGATTGTGTTACCCAGAGATTGAAAAGGCTGCAGCAGCTAAAGAGTTAAACCCATTAATTATTCTTTATTGTGCTGCTTCTTCTAACAGTGAATCAGTTTTCATTACTTTAGGCTCCCGACATGTATCTGCCTTGTCCACTGACTCAAAACGGTGCTATAACTCATAGCCTCCTGACGGTTCAAGGAGGTGACTGCATATGTTTTTATTTAGATAAGCTATAATTATGTAGACTTTCAGCTGCCTTGGTAATTTTGATCCATTTGTAGCTTGTAACACAGAACTCCTGTCTTTAAAAATAAAACAAAAATAAAAATAATCTGAAAAGAATATACGTGGCCAAGCGTTTCAGTCTAGTCTCTAGTGAGCCTTCAGGAGATGAGTGTAGTGCTTTCGATGTAGGTGCCAAATGTGCATTGAAAAAGGTGGGTAGACTTTCATACCTTGGGGGCATGCAGTTCAGCAAGTCGACTGTGGCTCTGCATGGGAGTAGTTCCTAGATGGGTCCACCCTGTCTGCATCTGACGTCTACTGTCCTATTTTAGAAACTTAATCCAGGGCTGGGTAGATGAGTAACCTGAACAGACTTAATGCTGCAGCCGTAACCAGCCGTGGGGGTGATGGGCATTGATCACTGCTGACATATAAATGGAAGTGCCTAACTGATCTGTTTGCAACCTCATTATTTATGACTTGAATTGGGAGATCTCGCAGGAAAGAAACATAAAATGAATCCAGTTTATTAATAATGAGGGGTTGTTTTTTTTAGAACTTCAGTATTGCTACCTACACAGCACGTGGCTTATGGGCTGGATCTTGGAGTATCTGAACAAATGGTACCAAACTGGGACACAACCAGAAATGTTTAAAAGAGGGATTGGGAGAGAAAAGTCCTTTCCCCTGGAAGTCCCCCATCTAGATGCCTTGTCTGGAAGTGCCATGTTTCCCTCACTCCTGCTCGGGTTGTCTTTGGGAACTTGGCCAGGCCCTCCTGCCAGCAACCAGTGTGACAAGACTGCAAGGAGTAAGGACGGTGGTGCCACCCTGCGCTGAGCTCGTATGGGGTCCTTGTGGGCACCCAGGAGTGCTGTACCGCCCCTGCTGGGAGGGAGGCCTTGCCTGAGTTGCCTGGTTGCTGAGGGACCACCCATTTGGAGGAGCAGTGCTGCGCTGCCAGGCCAATCCATTGCGCAGGGGTGCACATGGCAGCTCCTGTGGAAATGGTGCAGCCTCTCCCCATGTTTGCCCCTGCTACCAAGAAATGTGACGGTCTGGAACTGAAGACGTTTGAAATGCATTGCACAAAACCCTTGAGCGCTGAATTAGAAATAGTTAACAGGATGGAAGATGCAAAGAACAAACAAGTCTTTGTGTGTCACCTTAGCCAGCCCAGCCCAAATGGCAAGCTTTCCTGCAAAGCCCAATAAATTAAATTTGCTCTGGGACTGAGGTTAAAAGATAACATGATCTTCGTTTTTGACACTTCAACCTTTTGTCTCCCAAGATTTCTCCCTGATAATTATTCTGCTGCCTGGGGGGAAAAAATGTGGCTTCCTGAAGAGATACCAGGTATTTTTATTACTGGTCTGTGACAAGCAGGGGGGAGCAGAAAGGGAAGAGTTTGCTGGGTGTTTATTTTTCCTCTGAATACACTTATCCCAGTACCAGATGCTAACTTGGGAAGCTTTTTGTCTGTAGAGGAAGAATGGAAATCTGGATATTTTCAGTTCTGTTCTCAGATATTTTCCCATGCATCCTTTTCTGTGGCTCTGCTATACTGTCAGCCACACATTCTTAATTCTGACAAAGGAAGGAACCTTGAATCTTTCAAACAGAGCTTAATCTTGCTGTGGTGGCCAGTTGCTCAATATATATACGACATTCAGACAAAGAGCTGCAGGATATATTTCAGGATTTATCAAAAATATAAACGACAGATAAAGGAACATATTGCACACACTCCGTGGTGTTTTTAGAAAAATGTGGCTGGTACGATTGCATTAAAAATGTTTGCACCCTTTAAAAGAGTGAATACGCTTGATCAATTTATTCCTGTAAGGGAAAATCAGGTGGTGAAAATAGCATCTTTTCCCTGACCCACACCCCTAATTTTCAGGGAGTGATGCCCCCTTAGTGTGGAAGGGCAGGCAATAATAGTACCTTTTCTTGACGGAGGCAACTTGAATCTGGTTTAGATTCCATGGAGGCTTCATGGGATCTGTCCTAATTAGAAGCATGGGTTCTTAAAGGAAAAACAACAATATAACAGATGTAAACTGGGTTTGAGCAGACTTGAAGGAGAGTGAACTATTTCAGAATTGCAACTGTATCTGGTTAGAGGAACAGGACATAACAGGGATAACTGAGACCTGCCTAAATCAGGAAACCAGCGGTGGTTCAAATAACAAGACTATGGAACCGAGGAGCGGCAACAGCATAGACTGGATGAGGCAGTATGGGCCAAGGAAGATAAGGCTACATTTATCCTGTTCTACTATATCAAGTTTTGGCTTTCATAACACCTTGTGCTTTTTATATTAGATTTCACCTCAGTACCTCTCATGTAAAATGGCATGAGCTGTCATTGCCACCATTAACTGATCACAATTTCTGACTATATTTGCAAATTTCAAAGAAAGGGAACATAAATGCATATATTTGCTGTGAATAATCTTGATCAGAAAAATTGGGGGGCTGTTAATGTCTTCAAGCAAGTATTTAAAACTTCACAGCACCACCACACACCTGCTTGGAAGGGGAGCAATATGATTTTTAGCCACATTCTCTGGAACAAATGCTTATGCAGTCCGTGTGTGTGTGTGTGTGTGTGTGTGCGTGCGCGCCCATGCATGCAGTTCCTTCAAAATAGAATGTAATAAACTGCAATGAATGGAAACTGCAAAAGGAAACACAACGGAGAAGCAGCAGGCGGTTACTGGTTCTTTTGGCAACAGTTTGAGACTTTTTTAGGACAGGAAAATGGGAATGTTATGAAATAAATCCAGGAGATGACCACTTGGAAAAACACAGCTTTCTTTAGCACAGGACCGCCAACGTATTTTGGGAAGAGACAGTTACGCCTCACTAAGTTGTTGGAATTCCTTTGACGAGCTGTTTTCAGGAGGGGCGGGATATAAATGTAAAAAAAAATATAAAAAAAAAAAATATTGCTACCACAGTAGATAAAAGCAACCCCGTGGCTTTACAAAAGTTAAAATGTGAGAGGAGACACCTGGCTCTTTTCCTCATAACAAGTCCGTATCCAAGATATGGCAGCACGGAGTTGCTGGAATAGTGGATTGGAAAATATTTGAATAGAAAAGAAGGGGTGGCGGTAAGCTGCACTTCCTCTTACATCCTGATGAATAGGGTGACAGGCTATGAACAGGACCTATCCTTATTCTCAGGACCTGTTCCTGTCAGAAACATATCTATAAGATACATATCTTTGTCCTGGTTTTGGTTTCCATAACTCATGCAGAGTAACCAGCTGAGACAATATGTCAGCAAAGGCTTCCCCTTCAACCAGGACTGTTGCATATTTACACTTTGCTTTTCCCCCGCCTTCCTCTGATGTCTTGTTCACATAAGACGCTAATTGGGGGGGACCCTTTAACTTGCTACACTTTCACATCAACAGAGGAGCTGGAGTGAGGCAAAAAGGGTGGTAATTAATTACCTCTTTTAACAAGCAATTACCTCTTTTAACAACCGTTACTCCACATCAGTGCTTCTCTGAACAGATGCCAAGGTAAGGGGTTACAATCCTGGGACTGTTCCTCTTATCACCTGGTCATGTGAACAAGTTCCCAGCCTGCTCCTAGGGGGAGGGTGCTGCCACTTACATTTGCAGGGTGTGGCCCCTGGAGGGTCCAAATCTGGCTTCCCTTTCTATGATTGATTGGACCCATCTTCGAGTCCATCACTAGAACAGCAGGACTGAGACAGCTATCAATGGTAACTCAACTGCTAAGGGCCCCTTCTCAAGAAACCATCTTTGGATGCTGACTCTCCGGCCAGCTATCGCCCTGTCTCTAACCTTCTCTTTATAGACAACGGGTAGTTGCCCAGCAGCTTCAGGCTCATCTCAATGCTATCAGATTCCTGGACTTATTTCTATCTGGTTTTTGTCTGGAGTGTAGCACAGAGATGGCGCTTGTGGTCTTAGTCAATGATCTATGCCTGTATTGACAAAGGGAACTGTGTCCTGTTGATTTTGTTAGATCTTTCAGAAGCCTTTGATACAGTTAATCATGAGGTGTTGTTGACACGACTGCAGGACTTGGCAGGGATACGCGGAACTGTCCTTGAGTGATTCAGTTTGTTCCTGTCAGGGAGGTCCCACTGGGTGGTGATGGAAGATTGCTCGTCATCCCCTTTGGACCTCCCCTGTTGTATTGCGCAGGGTTCCATCTTGTCTCCTGTTTTGTTCAATGTGTATCTGAGGCCACTGGGCAAGATCATTCAGAGGCTTGGAGTAAAGTGCTATCAGTATGATGATGACATCCAGCTCTACTTCTCTTTTTCATCCGACCCAGATTCTACAGTCTTGATGCTTACTTGGGATAGGACTTTCAGTTTCGGCTTTGTCCGAAACAATCCAAAAATGGCTGTTTTGGTTTTGGCAGGCCTCCACACCAGGGGACACTGCTGAGGTCCCTGCTCAGTGGCACACATGCAAAATGGTTGCTGGGGCCATTTTACACATGTGCAGCCCTTTTCTAAAGGCCTCTAACCGCTGTAGTGGGCCAGCAGCGTGTCACTGCAAGGGGGCCTCCATCAGCAGCAGCAGACTGGTGGCAGTAGATCCTCACTCCTCCTCCTCCAAGGCCAGTAAGTACAGCCTCCAGGGCCCTGGGGGCCGAGGGGGGGGGGAAAGACAGACCCCAGGTGTGAGGGTGTTAAGAACATGGGTCCTCACCTCCACCCTCAGAGGCCCCCAGGGAATGGGGGTGGGGAAGGTTGACCCCCTGACCTAGGGACTTGGGGGGTGGGTAAGGATGGGGGGTTTCGGTACCAGACCTGGATGGTTCACTTCGGTTCCCTTTTGGTCCGGACAAGTTTCCCTTCCCATTTAAGTTAATGAACAGAATTTTCCATTGAATTCAATGGGGGAAAGATCCAAAACAAAAAAACAAAAACAAAAAAAAGAATAAAACTTGGAGAGAACTGAAATTGGTGTGGTTTTTTTTTTACTCGGCAACTTATCACCAGAGGAATCCGGTTTCTGACCTCAGGCTGTTGGTTCAGTACTCATCAAAAATGATGTCAATTCGCTTGGCATCATCCAATTCCTGAAGGTACCTTTGGAGGTACCTTTCTCCATATTCATGATAAGGTTTGGCTTCACCAGGTGCAAGTATATGCACTAGTGCTGCCTGTCCATCAATAACAACTGCCAAAGCTTGCGGTTTTCCATCAGGATATTCAGCCAAATTACTGAAATACTGCTGGCAATCAGATTTTGTAGTAAGTCTTAACTACAATCTCACGGTGATGATGGGAAATGCCTGATTCTCGTACTTGAAGATCTTGTCCAAGCTACATCCTCTGCTGACAACCAATGTACAGCTTGGCAAACAGGCTTGCATCGTGGGTGTTCTTTTAAAAAATTTTTTAATGTAAAGTTGCATTTTGGTTTTGTTTGCATCTTTGCTTTTTTATCTCTTGAAACAATTTCACTATGTTTCTTGAAATAGTTGCATCAGTTGGAGTAGGTATAGTTATTAGCCGTTGATGAACTTATTCTTTGAACTGTTGTGCTCCAATGTTCTTCATATAGTATGATTTCTGTATCACATTTGCCAGTGGGATGGCTTTGTTGTGAATGTTGATGTGGTGAGAAACATTTTCCCTCAAATGGATTTTCCAATTCAGTGAATTCGGATACCAAGACTCTGACGTGGTTACAGTACCTCAGCTGAAAAGTGGGTTAACGGTCATTATAATGTGATGCAGAAATGATTGTTTCAAGAAACTGTCTTTCCATATCTGAATTAAGCGGGCAACTTCTGGACCGGCCACCATCCATTGTCATAAGGCATCTTGGTTTACTGTAAGTCCTGTAGCATCTCCATCTCCCTTGACAATTGCATTGATGTTTTCGTGGACTTGATCTAAAGCCATTGCTTTATTTACCATATTTGAAGGGTGCCATCTTGAAATCAAGATAGCTATCCTCCATTTTCATCCGAAATGAGCCCAAACACAACTTATCTGCCATTAATATTGCCTGCAATGGGCATACTTTTGACAATGTCAAGTCTAAAGAGCTCCATCATGAAATCAAGATGGCGAACGATTGAGCCCTACCTCAAAAAATTATCTTTTATAGAGAGAGAGCATCTGTGGAAAGTTTCATGCTTTTACCCCAAAATGCATGGTTATAAAGTGCTATCTACTGTACTATACAACAAGTAGCCCAACTTCTTCTCTGGCCATGTGGGAAGGCCTGGACCAGAAATACATGGGACCTCAGAGGCAGACCCTTGGGCTGCCCTGTAAAGAGAAACCAGCTCCAATAGTAAAGGAAAAGCTGGAACAAGGCTAAAAGGCAAGCCCTATCCCCCAGGAGAATAGGTGAATGATCCCAGTAGAAGGGAAAGAGCCAGGATAGGCTGAAGTGGGAGCTGAGGACAAGCCCAGGAGTCATGAAAGAAGAGGAAAACAGTGGACTTTATACTATAGTTGTGAGTAAGCCAAGCCCAGAAGGGACAACAGGTGCTTGGAAATGACTTTGCTGAAGGCCACTGTCTCGCCCTCCTGCAGGCCACTATCTGTCTTCAAACAAGCCAGCCACCATGCATGCAATCCCACATCCATCGTCAGGGGCCTGTGTTCACTGCATTTTCCCCGTTCGCGTCAATGGGGAAAACACCACACCAGTCCCTGATTTGTAGTAAACATAGAGTCCCATAGTTTGGAAGATAACAATTTTAGAAAGATGGTATGATAGCTTTGAAAGATACAGTACAATATGAGAGAGTGATATCTTCATTGGGAACTGAACACAAAGTTTAGCTAGGACATTGCGACCTTTGGTTATTTGACAATGAACAATTATGAACTTTTTCAAAACATTCTTCCCTGTTTCTTTTCCCAGCAACTTGCTAATTGGTCCCTGTTCCATAACTTGTGGACAATATTGTTGCTTCCTTACTTCCTCTCTTTCGGATTTGCATGCTAACAGCATAGAAACTATGAAAGACAATGGGCTGTTGTGTTCCTTATCATAACTGTACAAATTGGTAACCATCATGTGACTTGTGTAAGGGCCACTTTCACACATTACCGGGGAGGCCGGGAAACTTCTGTGATGGCAGTCGCTGTTCTGTTTTCACGGGAATTAGCGCATGTGGGAATGCACTATTTCACTTTTATCCTGTGAGAACGCCCATCGTAAAAGCTACATTGGGGGATCCGATCATACGGACATATTCTCGAGGGATAAAAGCAGAAGAATACATTTCCACGACGTGTGTGTGCACTAATTCCTCTGAGAATAGACCCATGATTGTCATCCGAGATGTTTCCCTGCCTCCCTGGTAATGCGTGAAAGTGGCCCAAGACTGGTTGTCCATATGTTGCAGTTATGCAGCAATCAACTAAATCAGCTGTGTCAACTAAGTTCTTCAAATCATAGAGTTGGAAGAAATCTCAGTGGTCATCTAGTCCAACGCCCTGGAAATCCACAGCTACAGCATCCCCAACAGATGGCTGATTAAAAGCCTCTGTTTCAAAACCTCCAGCGAAAGAGAGTCCACCATCTCCCTAGGCAATTTGTTCCATTGTCGAACAGCTCTTACTGTTAGGAAGTTCTTCCTAATATTTAACTGAAATCTGCTTCCTTGTAATTTGAGCCCATTATTTCTAGTCTTGCCCTCAGGGGCAACAGAGAACAAGTCTTTGCCATCTTCTGTGTGACAGCCCTTCAGGTATTTGAAGACTGCTGTCATATCTCTTTTTAGCCTGTTCTTCTGTAAGCTAAACATGCCTAGCTCCTTCAACCTTTCCTCATGGGACTTGGTTTCCAGACCCCTGACCATCTTTATTGCCTTCCTCTGAACCTGTTCCATTTTATCAGTGTCCTTCTTAAAGTGTGGCACCCGTAACTGGACACAATACTCCAGATGAGGTCTGACCAGCGCAGACTAAAGTGGAATTATTACTTCTCGTGACTTAGAAACTAGGCTTTTGTTAATGCAGCCTAAAATTGCATTTGCCTTTTTTGCAGTTGCATCACACTACTGACTCATGTTTAGTTTGTGATCAACTACAATCCCTAGATCCTTTTCACATGATACCTGGCTTGACACCAGTACACCCATCCTATATTTGTGCATTTGATTTTTCTTTTTAGAGGAACTGCACAGCTGAGCTCCTATGACCAAGGACAGACTTAGATCTCTGATGAAGAAATTGGTTCTATCCTTGTAAAGGAGCAAGGCGTAAGCTGGAGTCTTCTCAGGGCATGTATGAAACATTCCTAGTGTTTAACCATAAAGCTTTTGATTCCTTAAACCATGTCAAGCTATTAGAAATGCAGTTATTAACAGGTTTCCCTAGATATGCACTTCTCCCAGTCTTGTACCAAGACATTGACTATCCAGTGGTTAAAAAGAACACTGCTTATTGCACTATGGTTTGAGGTAGAATGATGTTTTGAGAGTGGAATGCATGGGAGTATTTGCATTCTTCAAAACAGAATTTTCCCCCAATCTAACTAGCAGCACTACAACCAAATCCCACCTATTGTTTTACATCTGAAAACTAATTAACTCTTGCACATGAATATTCTATAATCTAAAGCAAGCCTAATCACCTGCCCCTAATCCAGAGATGCCAGCAAGCTGCCTGTTCTAAATCAGCTAGTTCCAAAAGAAAGAGAAGTATGAACAGTGACAAATAATTGCTGCATTTCTCCAATAATGGGACGTGCTGCTAGTTCAAGAATTCAAGGCCAAGCATGTTAGTGTTTGTTTGACTCCTATATCAAATAATTTTAGGACCATGACCTTCTACAGGTTGTTCCTTTTTACCACTAAAGCACAACTATTTTCTTGTGTAAGGATTGCAGAATCCCTCCCTATATATTATTTGATAAACATGAAACTCAATTTCTAGTAAAACTACAGAGCCTCACGAGTGAATTTGCCAACAAAAGACCTCTCTTTCAAGGTCCTCTTGCATTCTGACCAGTGCTTAAAAACAAACAAGAAACAGAATAACATTAGGGTTTAGCGAGAAGAAATTAAATTGCAACACAGTGGCACTAAAAAGTGTTAAACTCTAGTCAATGGGAGTTTTGTCATTAAGGGCACTGGAACAAGGATTTACCCCAGGTTTTGTAATGTTCAGATTGCCCTTTCAGTCACACTAGGGATGAGGGGGAAGGGAGGTTGTATCTTTTATTTGGCCTGAGCTGCCAGTTAAAATGTTTGCCAGCTCTGGGAAATGAATGAAAATATGTGAGGAAACTGGGCTGTCTAAACAGGCGGTGAACCCTAAAATGAATTAGTATCTTAGTTACAAATTCACTTCTAAGTGGCTCCTTTTTAAAAGGTTTTTTGTCCAGTAAAAGATAAGCTAGTGGCTTTGTCTCCTCTCCCTGCTCATACGAACACCAATATGCCAGAGATAAACCATCTGGTTTTAGCCATAAAATGCATTGACTGGTTAGGATCTTTACAAAAAGACACACAACTTCAACCATTCTCACAAACAAGACTAGAAAATACCGGAAATGGAATGAGCAAGCTTGCTTGCTAAGGGCCAGCTTCGGATTTTCTTACTCTTGCTGAATGACAACTCTTTCAAAAATTAGTGTTATTTAACATTCACTTGGCCGCGGGTCGTATGTAGAGGAAGAGGAGTCCCATTGTCTTTCATGCAAATATTTGAGGAGTTAAGAGTAGGGACATCAGATTCTAGCCCTAAAACTGGAACATATTATGTATAAGAAAATGGGAGTAAAATCATGGTCTCATTAAAATCAATAGAAATTTTATAACTGACTTCATTGAAGCCCAGATGTTACCTCTGCTGTCTCATTAGATTTAACACAGGTTTTGAACCATTAGTAGGGAACCCTTTTCCTCCCAGGGGCCACTTTGAAAATGAGTACAAGTTCCAAGGACTACATAGAAGTTGGAAGTGGGGTTGTGCTCAGGAAGAGGAGTGTCCGGATCACTGATCTGTCCCCTATCCTTGTGTGCATGCCTGCATCTCTGCACCCTTACCTTGAGATCACTCTTTCAGTGTTTGGGGGTAGGAGCTAGATTCACAGGCTAGATCCAGGAACTGGAAAGGGGGCCAAATAAAAACTGGCTGCATTTAGTCTCTTTAGTTCCTCATCCATCCCTGTCTGAAACTAACACAAGGGCTGACTACTCTTCTTGCTAACAGCTAAAGGCAGCCAGAGAATGGGGTAGCAGTGTGGAAGGTTGGAAGCTTATAAAAGAGAACAGTTGACAGGACAACCTGGGACTTCCATATTTTTGTCTCTTAGGAGGGGAAATGGAATGGATCGTTGCTGAGACTTGTTTTTGTTCGTGCTTTTGTTTAACTCATGCTTTGCCCATAACCTTAATTTTATTCCCATTTGTTTGGATGTTCGGATGTCAAATAAATCCTGTCAACGTGGTGGTGGTGTGTTTTTTTTACACAATTCTAGACCAACAATATTGGCCTCTGACACATCACAAGAATCTGCTTGCCATATGACACAGCAATAACTTCACTTGTTTGTAGGGCACTTGTTTACGTTTTGTGTGCTCATGGTGATAGTTTCCTATTCCCACTTTTTCTCCAGTCGTCTTGTGAAGCTTTAGCATGATTATCTCCCATTTAAGGTCCATTTAGCAAAGTAAAATCGGGTTCTTGACTACAGTGGGACTTGTCATGTGAGGAATTGCTTCTAGGGTGTTCAAAGATTTTTGTTTATTTATTTAAATGTATATCCCACCCTTTCCCTGGGGCTGAGGGTGGATTACAAAAAGTCAAAATATAATAAATAGGTTTACATAAAATCGTTCTAAAATCCTCTACCCTCAACCTCCACTAACCCTTTTCCCTCCCGCGAAATTCTTGGTGAATAAAACGGACTTCCACTTGGGCTTTGGCAAAACTCTAAGGGATGTTCTAAGCCATGTTCTGCACCAAGTGCAGCTTTTGAATAGTCATCAAGGGCAGCCCCATATTGAGCGCATTGCAGTAGTCTAGCCTTGTCGTTACAAAGCATGGATGATGGAGCCAAACCTTAGTCTGAAAGAAAGTGTTGCTACCTTCTCATCAGTTGGTGCTGATGAAAAGTGCTCCTAGTCACCGCTGCACCACTGCAACTTGGTACTCCAGGCACAGTGGTGAATCTGGGAGTACCCTACGGTTGCAAACCTGAATAAGCAAAGAAGTCCAGGCCTCATCAATGACAGGCATCCCTATGCCTCCAGGATACAGGGCTCCAGGATTACAGGGCTGGCCTACCACCATCACTTTAGCCTTGTCTGTATTCAGTTTCAATAAGCTCACTCTCATCTAGTCCCCAGGTGCAACAAAACACTGGGTGAGCAACAAGGCTGCAGGATCCCAGGCTGAATAAAAAAGAGACAGAGGTGAATGTTTACAGAATCACACTCAAATATATATAAATTCATTCATTTATTTATTTAAAAAAAATTATACACCACCCCTCCTGCCAGGCAGCCCGGGGCAGCTAACAAATCAATCAATAAAATACAATAAAAATACAATAATATATATAAAACATTCAATAAAAACAACAATAAAAATGGCGAGAAAAAAACCCATAATCCCCACCATCCCATCCACCCTCACCCTTCTCCCTCGCCAAACGCCTGGCGGAACAGCCAGGTCTTACAATTCCTACGGAAACCAGGGACGTCTGGGGCCAGATGGGTCCCCACCGGGAGGGAGTTCCACGGGTACAGTGCGGCCACCGAGAACGCCCTGTCCTGCGTGACCACCCGGGAAACCCGGGGGACCTCCAACAGCGCGCCCCCAGATGACCGCAGGGGACGGTCCAGAACCCGGGGAGTGAGGTGATCTCACAAATGGGCAGGGCCCAGTTTATAGGTCAAAACCAACACTTTGAATTGAGCCCGGAGGACTATGGGCAGCCAGTGCAGAGATCAGAGCACTGGTGTAATGTGCTCTTGGTGGCCCAGCCCCACCAGGAGCCGGACCACCGCATTCTGCACCAGCTGCAGCTTCCGCGCTGTCACTATAGGTAGCCCCATGTAGAGCGCGTTACAGTAGTCTAACCGAGAGGTGATAAAAGCATGGATGATCGTGGCCAGGTCCGGAACCGAAATCAGCAGCCGAAGCCGCCACACCAGATGTAACTGGCGGAAGGCACTCCTCGCCACAGCCTCCACCTGGAGATCCATAAAGACATGAGTCCAACATTATAAATTAACAAATCTAAATATATAAAAGTTAGAAAATTAAGATATCCACAGGAACCTTGGCTAACCCTTATGGCACAGAATTGGGTACAAAGTACTACTCTCTATTGGCTACATACTCACATCAGCAGGTATCTGAATGTTTTGTACTACGTACATTAACATTCTGATTAGTAATTAAGATACATAAAAGAACCAGTGAGCCACTTGGGAAACAGTCTGTTGTGCAAAGTTCAGTTCTGCTTTGTAGTGTGTTCAGATCAAGTCTGTTCCCTACAACATCAGGAATATGATGACTATGGGTTAAAACAAACAAGACGTTATTGGCATGTTCTGATGTACAAGGCAGCCTGCAGCTCCATAAATGGTTAAAACCAGCAAAAAGGCCTTGTAAGTACAAATGACCAATGTCCTTGCACAAGCCTGAAAGGGTGTCTCCCTAATCAACTCTAGTGGACATGGGCCCCTCCCTGGCTTGAGCACCCATTGCTAATTGTTTAAGAACATAAGAAGTGCCATACTGGGTCAGACCAATGGTCCATCTAGCCTAGCATCCAGTCTCTGACAGTGGCCAATCATGGTGGCTTGGGAGAAGCACCCAACAGGTCACAATGGGGAATCCATTCCCTGTTGTTTTCCCCCAGCTCCCATCATTTTATTTGTTTTAAACTTGCCACCCATGAGTTTCATGGAGTGTCCCCTAGTTCTAGTACTAGCTGAGAGGGTAAATAACTGCTCCTTGCTTATTAGTTCCACCCTACTCATGATTTTATAGACCTCTATCATATCTCCTCTCAGTCGTCTCTTCTCCAAACTGAAGAGCCCCAACCTACCAAGCCTCTCCTCATACGGGAGCCCTTCCATGCCCTTGATCATTTTTGTTGCCCTTCTCTGTACCTTTTCTAGTTCAGCTATGTCTTTTTTGAGATGGGGCGACCAGAACTGCACACAATATTCGAGGTGCGGTCGCACCATTGATTTGTATAGAGGCATTATGACATCCTCAGTTTTATTCTCTATCCCCTTCCGAATAATTCCTAACATTCTGTTTGCTTTTTTGACTGCTGCTGCGCACTGCGCTGTGGATTTCATTGTATTGTCCACAACCACCCCCAGATCCTTTTCCTGAGTGGTAACTCCTAGCTTAGTACCCAGCATTGTGTACGCATAGTTTGGATTATTTTTCCCTACGTGCATCACTTTGCACTTGTCCACATTAAATCTCATTTGCCATTTAGATGCCCAGGCACCCAGTGTCGTAAGATCCTGTTGCAGTTCCTCACAGTCTGCTCGTGTTTTAACTACCTTGAATAACTTGGTGTCGTCTGCAAATTTGATCACCTCACTCTTAACACCCTTTTCCAAATCATTAATGAATACATTAAACAGCACCGGTCCCAATACAGATCCCTGAGGCACACCACTTTTTACATCTCTCCATTGTGAAAACTGACCATTTAGTCCTACCCTTTGCTTTCTATCTTTTAACCAGTTTCTGATCCATAGTAAGACACTACCTCCTATCCCATGACTTTTTAATTTTCTCAAGAGTCTCTCATGAGGGACCTTATCAAATGCTTTCTGGAAATCCAGGTACACTATATCTACTGGGTCTCCCTTGTCCACATGCTTATTTACACCCTCAAAGAATTCCAACAGGTTAGTGAGGCATGACTTACCTTTACTAAATCCGTGTTGACTCTTCCCCATTAAGCCATGTTTGTCAACATGCCCTGTAATTCTGTCCTTAATGATGGTTTCCACCATTTTGCCCGGCACAGATGTCAAGCTTACTGGTCTGTAGTTTCCAGGATCGCCTCTGATCCCTTTTTAAATATTGGGGTTACATTTGCCACCCTCCAGTCGTCTGGTACAGTGGCAGATTTTAGTGACAGGTTACAAATCACTAACAGTAGGTCTACGATTTCATATTTGAGTTCCTTTAGAACTCTGGGGTGAATGCCATCTGGCCCTGGTGACTTGTTAGTATTCAGTTTGTCAATTTGCCCTAGAACATCCTCCAAGGTCACATTGATTTGTAACAGCTCTTCCAATTCCTCGCCCACGTATCTCCCCCAAATCCTCCGCAGTGAAGACCGACGCAAAGAACTCATTCAGCTTCTCTGCAATTTCCGCAGCTAGAAGCCCATTCATACCTCCCAAGAAGCTAAGATTTAAATAACTTCTTGACTCACCCTCCCTTTCTCCTTTGTTCACCCTTCCCATTGCCTCAAACTATCCTGTGCTCTATAGAAGATCCTTAGTTCGTACAGTGCCTTAGAACCACGTCAGCTGGATAAGGATCTGTGTAGCTGATTCTCCTGGACACCACTCTCCCTGTCCAGTCCCTAAGCAATAAAGCCTAGTGACCTGATCTTGAGAATATGGTGTCTACCTTGTTTGTCATGTGCATACCGCAGCACCCCTAAGCCCCACAATGCTGGAGAGAGACTACAGACCTTAGCCCACTGCAGTCCAGGTTTGGTTTGTGCAGCCCTCACTCATCCCCTGTTGTCAGGATGCGGCTAGGTGCAACCCCAGGTCTAGTAGGTATTACTTTTTACCTAGTTGAGGGGGCGAAGTCCAGGTCGTAGTCAGTCATAGTGCGGGTCGGTTCCAAGAAGCAGTCCAAGGAGTGAGTTGACCAAGTTAAGAGGGCAATTCCAGAGCATAGTCAGTTATATCGTGCAAATCAATTCCGAGAAGCAGTCCAGGGGAACATGTAGGTGTGCAGAAGACTGTAATCTAGGAGTTGGAGCAATGAGGGTCCCAGGAGTCAGTGTGGAAGCCAGTGGCTGGATCTGAATACCTGAGGCGATGGCCAGTGGAGAGGAACCAGGAGCTGGACTTGGGAAGGTTGGAGGCTAAGGTCAAGGAAGGAGCCAGAATGGAAGTAGGATCTGGGGTTGGAAGTAAGCACTAGCAAGCCAAGGCAGGAGAGCCACACAGTTGGCAAGCCAAGGAAGGACTGGCTGCCAGGTTCAAGGTCCTAGTGATGATCTATAAAGCCCTATACGGTCTTGGCCCCTCATACCTTAGGGACCGCCTCGCCTTTCGCGCCCCAGGGCGACTCCCTTCCGGAGGAAGCTCGCCTGGCCCCAAGCCTTTTAACATTTCGGCGGAACTGTAAGACCTGGCTGTTTGCCCAGGCCTGTGGGGGGGGGTTTTGTGTGTTTTTTAATCCCCTACCCATTTGTTTTGTCTAGCCCTGTTAATATTTATATTGAATATTTGATTGTTTTTACCTGAATTTTAATGTATTTTATTGTTTTAATTGTTTTATGTTGTGAGCCGCCCCGGGCTGCGTTGCAGGAGGGGCGGGATATAAGTCTATTTAAATAAATAAATAAATAAATATAAAGGAAGAGGAAGCCTTCTGCTCCTCCCTGTTCGTTCCAGGATCAGTCCTCGTTGGTCGAGGCCACAGCACATGATGCTGAGTTGGTGCTAGCTGCAACCTGGTTCTGCTGTAGCTGGAGGATAAGCGCCTCTGCTTCAGGTGCTAACTGCAGCCTGGTGTTCCATGGCTGGAGGATGGCACCTCTGCTTCGGGTGCTAGCCAAGGCCCTGTGTGCTGCTGCGACTGGAGGATGGTTCCTCAGTATCTCGTCAGTAATGGCCAATGGAAGGTAGCCTGTAGCATCAGGCACTACAGGTGACACCCACTTGTATGTTTTCCATGTCCAGCCTAATAAACGGGAAGCTCCTGGTGTGTCTTTCATACATTTGCGTGCAGCCGCCAGTGGCAGTGCCCGTGAGAGGAAGAACGGAGAAAACGACAGGAAGCAGTCGCTCCTCTGATGCTCAAGGATTTCTGCCTGCAACTCTACGATGCTGGCAGACCTGTACATGCAGAGGCACTGCCCGCAACCTATGACAGGGTGTGGACACATGGGCACGCATTAGCCAGCATTCACCTACACAGTGGGCTCCACATTCTCCAAGACCACACTGTAAGTGGGAGCTGCAGGTCTAGTGGGTAGTGGGCCCGTGTCTGGTGGGGGCCACGGTCAGGTGGGCACCCACCTGTTGGGGGCTGGAGTGGACTAATGTCTTGTTTGTTAACACCCTGTGTTTAAGAGTTTCTCTCCAGGTGTGTGATTGAGTCCTAGAGAACTTTCTGCTTTCTCAATATGTTTCCCAGCTTTATCCATTTGGGAAACAATTCCTTGATGAGCACCAGTTGGTTTTCACTGCTATTGATTTAGGCTGTGGTCTAAAGCCTGCATGAGCACATACCAAGCCTACACACCTACCACAGTGGGCATGTGCGTGGTGCCCCAGGCAAAGTCCCCTACCTTCCAACTTCGCCACCAACCAGCAGAGAAAGAGGTGGGGCTGCAGTAGCGAATGCCCATGGAAGTACAGTTGGAAGGCTTTGCTCGGGGCAACGTGCAAATGGGTTGGTTTGATCCGTGCACACACCTTGGATCGAGGCCTGAGACTCTTAGCAGCCTTAGGTTCCAGTCCTCAATGAGATTTCTCTGGAGAAGGTGGTTTGAATATTGTGACCTTAATTTAAAAAATCAGTAACTTACTGTCTTTTGAGGCATTTCTGTTCCTTTTATTTATTTTCTTTCGCAGAAGTTCACATTTCATAAAAACTGATATGCTCTTGGCTTCTTCACCTCAGACTATCCCATTTTGCTGATTCTCATCAACACCTGCTCCATTCTTTTTTTAGGATGTTTTTAATTTACTATTAATTTTCTTACAGTGGTAGTGTAAGGAACTTAAATGCACAACCACTCTCCATTATAAACAGGGAACTGCTGAAGGCCTGCTTTTGAGGAAATCGCTTGAGATACATTTCTGAAAATTTACCCATGGCTATAATTTGGGAGGACCATCATATGCACAAAGTTTGAAGACGATTCATCAGGAAACTAAAATGTTATGACTTTTTAAAAGTTAATTGGCTCTTGTCAAAATGCACACATCCTCACGACTTTGAATCATCAATATCTCCTCCCCCTTGATGAGTTGAGCCCCCAAACATCACAGGCTTGGAGCAGGAGATCAGTAACAACTGCTTCTGTAATATGATAGTGATTGGTGCAGCCAAAACCGAGTTATTAATGATTAAAAGATCAGTTCTGCTGGCTCACGCATGTGCAGTTGAGCAGCTGCTGATCTGTAAAACACAGCATACGGAAAGTTACATGACTCTGCTTTTTAAAATCACATAACTTTATTAGGAGCCAGCTCTGTCACAAAGACTTTAAACTCTAGTCAGCTTCGTGTCAATTACTCCCCTGACCTCACTCTGTACTTTTGACTCCCTGTGAAAAGTCTGAAACGTTTCATACCGAGTGAAATGTCTGCACCTTTACAAAAGTTACAGACTTTTCACTTGGTATGAAAACGTGCAAACTTGTGTAGTTTTAAATCTGCAACTTTTGAAAAGTTGCAGACTTTTCACTCCTATGAAAAGTTGCAGACTTTTCATAGAGTCAAAAGTACAGAGTCAAAAGTCTGCTACTTTTCATACCAAGTGAAAAGTCTGCACCTTTTCAAAAGTTGCAGACTTTTCACTTGGTGTGAAAACTTGCAGACTTTTCATATGGAGTCAAAAGTAGGGAGTGAGGCCTGAGTGGGGGTGGGGGTTAATTGACATGAAACTGACTAGAGCTTCCTCTTGCTGGCTTTCTGAGGCAAGTGGGTAATTGTCATGAAACTGACTACAATGTAAAGTCTTTGTGACAGAGCTGGCTCCTGATAAAAGTTATGTGATTTTAAAAAGCAGAGTCACGTAACTTTCCTTATGCTGTTACTGCTGGGCTCCCGTTTTCCCCATGCCCCCTGGCAGACTTGGCAGCTTATGGAGAGGGGGAATGGGGGGAAAGAGGAACTACACCGCTCCCCAGGCCTTCTTCCCCCTCACTGACCTGGTGCTGCAAGTTCTGCTGTCCCCACTAGGGACGCTGGGGCTACCGACATGTTTCTTGTCTGGGCATGCTAGGACTACATTTCCCAGCATGCCCAGACAGGAACAGGAAGATGGTGGTGGCCCCCCATGTGTCCTGCAGCGTCGCGGGGCCTTTTGAAAAACTCTACAGCCCCTCCTGAACCTCCTGTGAGGCTGCAAGTGGCGGTGCCATTGCTGGTGAGAAGAATGAGTGTGTGTGCGAGTGAGGGACAATAGTGCATGTGTGTTTGTGAGAGAGTGGGGGGGAGAAGAGTGTGTGCGTGTGTTTTTGAGAGTGGGGGAAAACTGGGTGCGTGTGTGATTGTGTGAGAGTGAGTAAGAGTTGGGGGGGAGAAAAGCGGATGTGTGTTTTGTGAGAGAGGGGGGAGAAGAGTGCGTGTTTGTGAGAGCGGGGGAGAGAAAAGTGGATGCGTGTGTGTGCGAGAGAGTGGGGGGGCAGAAGAGTCTGTGCGTGTGTGTGTGTTTATGAGAGAGAGAGACACACACTCAGGCTGTGTGCCGATCTGCAGCAGCAGCGGCAGCAGAGGGAGGGGTCAGGGAAGACACGGCAGCGTGGAGGAGCCGGCTGACAGTAAAAGAGCTGGTGCGAATGGGGATCTGCCATGGCTTCTCTTGCGCATAATTCGATAATGAACCATTTTTTCAGAGTGCGTTAACTCTGTTTCTACAGAACTGCATTCTGTACAATGAATTCTATAATGTTCTTTACACTGACTTGTTAACAGTGTATTGTATGAACTGTATACAATTTGTATACATGTAAAGGACAGAGTTAATGCACTCTGAACAAATTGTTCATTGTCGAATTATGATAATAAAGTTTAATAATGAAAAAATGTTAAAGTTTAGTTATTGATAAAAATGAATAAATGTATGTATGGTAAGGAATTAAGTACATATATTACATTTATGTTGATGAGGATAAAATATTAAATATTCTTCAAATTCTGAATAATGTCCATTTTTTTGGCCTTTATGTCTTGTTGCAATGTATGGAGTTGAACGGTTTTTAAATTGTAATTGTAATGAATTTGTATGTTTTTTGGAGTTTAAGCTAGAGTCAAAATGATTTTGTGATGTTTTTGAAGAGGAAAGTTTTTAGTTTTAAAACCTGTTGTGCATTTAACTTTTTTTTAAACTGTAAAGTTTTTTGTTTTGGTAAATTATCATACTTCTGCTTTAACACACTGGTGTAAATGCCAGTATATCTTGGTCTGATTGAACATTTTCTGCTCATGTTTCTTCCTTTGAGGCTTGTGGGTTCCTTGATTTGTGGACAGAGGCTTTTGATCCTCATGTCTGTGGGTCACAGCTTTTTCTGTTCTATGATTCCATATTACAGCATACTGTTTAGGGGCTACCCCCTCCTACAGGGTATAAGGAAAAGGAAGATTTTGAAACTGGCTTGTTTCTACTGCCCCTGCTCACGGGTTGGAGCTCCAAGGCTCCCATTTTTAATGTGAATTTTCAACAGCCTGGGTTTGGAGATTAGTTTCTATTATTATAGTTAATATTGTAATTGTTATTGATTGATAATTATAATCCATTTAAATATTCATATTTAATCACATACTGAATACATTATTATTTATTTAGCACCAGCAAAGTGCCTGTTGCTGAATAGTTGTAGGAAGAGACAGCTTCCCTGCCCCCAGACGTTTACAAGCTAGAATGGACAAGGCGCCAAGTAGCAGAGGGGAGGGGGCATGTACTTGGCTTAGTTACAGGGGAGGAGGGGTTTCCTGAGCATAGACAATCATAGACAACGAATTTGTGGCGGTGAAGAGAAAGAGGAGGTAGGATTTTAGGAAGAGGTATGGATATTTAAGATCCATGTTGAAGATACAAAATTCTTTAGAATTTTGATATCCTTGTCTGCAAAACAGTGTAGTAATTGGAGGGTAGAAGGGAGCTGTGTTTTTATGGCATGTCTTATGGCATCCCAGCTGTTACTTTTCTTAACTCTCTCTGAGCTTGATCCAAATCCCATTTGGATAAGGTTCTATAGGAATGACTCATGTATGCAAAACACCAAAGGAGGAACACTGTGTTTATACAGTAATAATGCAGGGTACATTAGTTGTGTGTAGCTTTTAAAATAAATATTCCCTCTTATAGAGAGATCCCAAATAGACCAAATGTTTTCCCTACGTTAAGGGCTCGACTCTAATCTCAGTTACACCAATGAAAATCAGAAGCAATTCAGCTGAACTCAACATATCAGTTACTCCCAATTTAAATAGGGATAGCAAGGAGATACACTGGCCTACTTTTTTGTATGTTTCTCCTATTTATGGAAAAAATAAAAGGCTTTTACCAGCTTTTCACCATTCCAATTAGGAGTTTATCCCAGTGTTATTAATAGTCTGCAGTGCATCAGTGTCCTGTTTTAAATCTTTAGTAACTGTATTGTTTCTCTACTAGCAGTCTTTTTCAGCTTCAGAGTCTGAAATTTAATATCGCTGAACAGTTGTAAAGATCTCTTCCCTAAATATACACACACGTAGCCTGGAGTGCCATGCTTAAATATTCAAAATCATCATCTAAAAATATTGAAATGTCCCTTACAATTGTGCATTCAGTTTATTTTATTAGTATGCAATCATTGTTTCAGAAGATGGGGATACATTCTGGAAATGCAGACCTTCAAAGCAGCATACATAAATATTACGCTCATGGCTGTTTGCTATTTCGGCTGCTTGGGAGTGTCTGATGTCAGCTACTTCCCCTAAATAAAATACTTGTGACATGTAACACCTGGTCCATTGCCAACTGGCTCAAGTTTGCTTCCTCCTGTTCTCAGATTCCTTCATTCACAAGTGAGTAGAGTGACCCCCTCATGCAGGGAAAGAAAACTTAGAAATACAGCATGAACACAACATTTGCGAGATCTCGCTACATAAAAGGGGGATAGTGCGTTCACACAATACAAAACTCCAGCATTTATAACACCCGGTGTTATCTCGAGCACTTATAAGAACCCATTTTTGTCATGTGTAAAAGCGGCTACACACACATACCTCAGTTACAGACTGATCCAGCTCCCATTAAAATTGGTGGAAAGATTTTCATTGACTTCAGTAGAAATAGGATTTGGCACTTACGAAAGCTCAAAGGCAATTAATTCGGATGGAAAGAATCATCATGACATCTAGCCAAAATGTTTGTCATCTGGCAGAACCAGCCCATCTGTCAGCAGGTTTTGGACATTTCTGGTATGTGATGGTAATTCCATGCAATGGGGGCATCAAAGTACCAAAACTTCAGAATTCCTTGGAAATAACTAGAAGGGGGATGTATTAAGGCGTTTGCCTCTGGATTTGCAAAATCCCATGCCTGTGATGAAAGAGGCCTTCTCTTCTTTCGCAACTTACACCTGAGAGGGAAAAAATTAAAATTACAGAGCGATTTGGATACGATCTTAGGAAACAATTGTTTACGTTAAGGCTTATTGGGAGATGTGCGAGGCAGACAAAAAGGTGGAACTGAAGCTAGAGCAAATTGAGAATTCTGGGTTCTTGCAGAGCGCAGTGCAGCGTATACGGCTCCGGGAAGTGCAAATACTTGGGACATGAGAGCGGACATAAGGTTAAATTCATGGACTAGCTCTCTTCACTGAGCAGTCTAAGGCTCTGATCCAAGCTCCATGAACACACTGCGCAAGTACTGCATGCTCATGGCGTGTGCATTGCATACACTTAGTGCATACGTGCTGTGTGCACCAGGTGTGCGCGTATTGTGTGTGTGTGCAGCATGTGCCTCTTTCATGCGGATCTAAGGCTCAGGCCCCTGATATGCCTGTAAGGAGATTTGGGTATGAATCCCATCAATCAAATATTTAGCTACACAATCCCCTCTTCAGGCCTCCCAGCGTTATGTTCTGAAGTCTTGTTTATGCTGGTAGTTAGAAGTAACGTGGCAACCTCACCACAGTATGCATGTTAATGTACGGGCAGGTTCCCACATGTCTCCTCTCATCCCTGTCAAAATTCAAAACTTTCCCCCATCTTATTGTTGCAAAGCCTGTAGTGTTCAGTCTGTGACAGAAGTTCTCTTCTCTTATACGCATTTCACAGATGTTTAAACAGATTCTCTTCTCTCCTTTCTTTTTCTCTTACGTTCCCGATGGTAGTAAATTGACCTTCATTTCTGGTCCCCATTTCCTGACCTGGATCAGAGTTACTGAGACACTGGCTGTGATATGCTTTGTCATCTTGTCTCACTGCATCAGTTTCTCTCTCTGGTGGAGGTCCTGTAGGCCTTACAGGATATCCTATTATAGAAGTCGGTAAAAACTTCAAGAACTCGCCACCTCATAAGGTCTGTGAACCAGAAAGCATCATTCTAGAAACTTTATCTTGTAAGAGGTACTGCTTGGAACTGCATGCGTCCGATAGAGACAACATTCTTCCATAGACAAGAAAATGTGGACCGTTTAGGTGCTGTCGGCGAATGGGTGATCATTCACTGCTATCTCGTTCCCCTGCACACACAAGGGAAATTCAGTTCAGTCTCTTTCATGTATTGTTTTAAAGGGAGATTGTATTTAGGTGGGTGAGAGTTAAAGTATGTTCAATGCAATTTAGGAACTTAAATATCAACTGCTCTTTTATTATTGTGTAGTTACCTTATTTGTGCTTCTTTGAAGTCTGGAGAAACCTTAGCCCAGTTGTAAATAAAGTGGTGCCGGGGTATGTTGACTTTGTCAGGCATCTCTAAAAGCCTTTGGAAGGTGATGCCATAATTCTGGATGTCCCCTAGCCATCTTCTCGGCCTTCAACTAAACAGCTTCTTCTTCGCTTCTCCTGTTAATACATCAATCCTCTGATATGCAGAGAAGGGGCTAGGAGTGAAGGGGCTAGAATCCTATTGAACTGACATTGACACTTTCCCATGCTTGGCTGACCAAAGAGACTGAAAATGCTGAGAGATATCCTGGCAGATTAGAACATGGACTTGGCAATATGACTATTAATTATTTTTTTCTTTTAGGAATATTGGCCAAGCAACATCTATGGTCATAGTGTAGTAGTAACTGTAGACAGGTAGAATACATACGTTTATTTTCTGTTGTTTTGCCATTTATAGGCTTACGCTGATTTTTAACGTTGTTTTGCCTAAAGTATAATAGAAACTGATTGCAGTGGTTTTCTGGGTGCTTTTCTATGCAAACCCCTTCAAGAGCAAGCACTTAACACTGCTCAACTTGAATTGTTTGGGCTGCAATAAATTGATCAGGCCCAACACTGGCCAGCACTGGATCGATCCCCCTGCCCGTGCCTAGGGAGTCCTAACCCCTTAGCTCAAATTGAATATGGTTCCATTTAAATATAAGAAAACAACAACTACTAACCACACCTAATGCAGAAAAAGTTTCCTGCTCAAATTATTTAAAGATATTTTAAATGGTGAAAAGAACTGCTATCAGTCTCTAATTGTTAAAAATAACATCATTTAATACACAATCAACAAATCTGTTGTAAAAATATCTATGTGGTTCTATAAATGACAGACAGTTACTTGGAGATATAGTCAAAACTAAAGAAGAACAAGCACAATAACTATGTAACAAAGTGCTTTCGTACAGAGATGACAATGGATATACAAATACAATTCCACACATGTAATTGCGCAGAAAATGAGTACATCCAACTAATATCAATAATTTACACTGGGTTTTACACAATCCTTCCAGAGATGGAAAGTCTAAGCAGAGGCTTTTTCTGCATTCGGTGTGGTTAGTAGTTGTTGTTTTGTTATTGGTTGATACTACACCTGTACGTTGTAATTGTAATCCATTTAAATATAGCCAGGTAAAGTCCCAAGTGCCCAAATTAAAAGCACGTAACTACGTAAATCAAATGCTAAATGCCATCATATCCTCATAGATGCCCAAGTTAAATCAAATGTAATTAGATGCCCTCATGTGCGCACACATCCCGTGGAGCTGTCGCTCGCTACTGCTGAAGCCAGCCCTCCGAAGCCCACTGGATTGCTTCCAAAATCTCAGGCCACTTTTAGACGTCCACTATAAATGCAGATTTGTTATCACACACATTACTGATTAACGCACATTTTTTGCAAACCCTAGATGTCGAAGGTTTGTAAAACTGGTTTGAAATCAGAAAAAAAACGTACATTAAAAACGGGGGATTTGAACAAGCATAACAAATGTGCATTAAAAATGGTTTGAGGATTTAAATGAGCATAGAAATACGCACGTTTTTCAACTCTCATGTGCGAATTATGTCTCATCTAAAAGCGGCCTCAGTCCCCACCTAGCCTACAAAGCTTCCATCATGAAGAGTGCCCCTTTTTACTCCCCTCTAGTGCTTTAATTTCTCAACCGAGAATGCCAGATGTTAGTAGGGGAACAGTATGGGGCTCTTCTTTGCAGGAGCAGATCACAGAGACCAGCCTACATATCCGTCCCTGAGGTTGTATGTTGAGCAGCCCAAACCAAAGGGCTGATCTTCTTGTAGAGTTGAAGTGAGCTGCTATAATGCTACTTATGAGAAATTTTTGCAGTATCCAGAAATGGGATCAGTTTCTCAACACCAATGTGATTTATCATTACTCGAATACTGTGGAAATGCCGTCCCAGTTTATCTACTTACCATGTACCATTTACCGTTAATGTACTGCTTACTGCCTTACTGAGGGTACCGTTTTACTTCCAGGGTTTTGTCCATTAGTTGTTTACCGCATTCCTTCCTGAGAAAATGAGCATGCTTTGCCACCCAGCCATCTGCAGTCCCCAAACATGCTTGCCATTGCCACTCAGCCATTTGCCATCCCCAAACAGAGGCTGCCCTGCCCAGAGAGAAATATAGCAAGAGATCTAGGGAAAAGGAGCAGAGAACCCCAAACCAGGGTGCATTCGGGGTGTAGCATTGCTCCAAGGCCAGGATGGCTGAGGATTGGGAATCAGACATCCCAGTCCATGCCATGCCACTCAGGCATGTGCAATCCCCAAACGCTGGCTGCCCCAGCCAGAGAGAAACAGGAAGGTAATGGATCTGAGGAGAAGGAGGATTGCGAATCTGCAATTCCCAGACATGCAAAGAAAGAAAGAAAAAGGTGTGTGGGCAGGTGTGCGGTGGGGGGGCCATCCGTGCGCACGCCGTGGTGGCAGGTGGGGGGATAAGTGTCCGCCTGTGGAAACGCCATGGGCAGTGGGTGGAGGTGGGGTGTGTGCTCCCGGTGCACACCCATCACCCACCCACGGAGTCATCCGAAAAAACGGAGGAGTGGAGATGGGTGTGCGCCTGTGGGAAAGGGAGCACGCTCACCTCCACCGGCCGTGGCCGCACACCCATCTCCCCCCAACTGCTGTCTGTGGGGGGAAAAGGCCAAAGTAGTACTGTGATATCTTTTATTAGGCCAACTCAAGTTGGTGGAGTTATGCACGTTTTTCGGCCCTCTCAGAGACCTTCCTCAGGCAACAAGTCAGGCAAGACTTGCCTGAGGGAAGGACCCTGTAAGGTCTGAAAGCTTGCTGCACCAACTGGAGTTGGTCCAAGATATCACTACAGTACTTTGTCTCTGTTGCCAGATGCTCTTGCTCTCTCTAGACCAGAGATGGGTAAATGGTGGCTCAGGAGCTGCATGCAGCTCTTGGACCCTGCACTGTGGTTTTTGCCAGAAGCTGCAGCCTGGCAACATGTCCACGCAGCTCCCTCAGAAACAAGAGCGGCAGAGCTACTATTTTGGCCACTGCAGGTTCGTTACTGCTGCCCAGACCGCCTGAGAGGCAGAACTTTGATGTGAGAGGGTGGAGCGGAGGACTTGGGGGTAGCCATGCTGCCCTGTCCCTGGAATCCAGGGAAGCTGCAATCAGTGTAGTGCATCTTGTAGCTCTTGGCAATGGGAACTCTTGGATTTGGGAAATTTGCCTACCCCTGTTCAAGACACACTTTGTTTTGCAAAAGGCCTTGGAAAAACGAATTTCAAAGGCACCCTGACCCTGAGATACTCCTGCTTGCAGTCTTTCCATGTTGTCATTCCTTGTACTCCAGATGTTAGAGAAGGTTTGAAGACTTTAAAATATTTTTTCAATAATGCATTTAGTAGAGAAAGGTTTTATTCTAGCCTGGGCTTGTCTTGATATGTTTGGTCATCTTGGATGAAGCTGCGATACCCTTATCTCATTCATAGCTTCAAAAGAATTAGAACTGTCGAGCTGTTTTAAGATTAACTGCCTGCAAACAAATGAAGATACTAGATTTAGAATATCTTTTACACAGGAGATGAGTTTCCATATTCATCAGTTCATTATTTACCACTTCAGTACTTCATTTACTTTGTTACTTTTTGATTTGATTTGATGTTTCATGTCTTTCTTCAGCTGTATTGGTTTTCATTCATTATTTGTGTATTTTGTGTTTATGTTCATTATTATTATTATTAGCTTTTATATAGCGCCAGCGATGTACCTGGCACTTTACAAAGAATAAGATGGTCATGGTCCCTGCCTGAGAGCTTGCAATCTAAAGACAGGGGGAGGGGAGACAGGGAAGGGCGAGGGACAAGGGATGCAATATTTATTCAATATTTCGTATCTTGCCCCATCCTGCCATAGGCATCTCGGGGCGGCTTACAGTTTAAAAGTAATAAACCATAAAATACAAAATATAAGTAACCATACAAAATATAAATAATAATAATACTAAAACCACAGCCTCAAGAAAAGAAATAGAAAAAAAACACCATCCCACCCTACCCATTTCCCCCACCGAAAACCTGGTGGAACAGCCAAGTCTTGCATTAACATCTAAGGGAAGGATCCGAGGACAGGTGGACCTCGACTGGGAGGGAGTTCCACAGTCGCGGTGCAGCCACCGAGAACACTAGGGGTGGGACTGTCGGTGTTGGATTAATCCAATAATAACGATAATGGCCGGTATCGGATTAATCCGATAATACCGATAATTGTCAGTATCAGAATACCGGATTTTTAACATTGCCAGTTTTACCAATTTTTTACATCGCCACCATTTAACAACGGCCACAATGTAAAACAAACAGTAAAATCGGCAATGTTAAAAGTCCGCTATTCTGATACCGATAAATCTGGTATCGGGAGATCCGATACTGGTAAATCCAGTATCCGGTAATCCCCCCAGAGTTCCACCCCTAGAACACCCTCTCTTGACATTGCCACCCAGTTAACCCGGGGAATCTCAAGAAGGGCCGATCCAGGACTTGGGGAGTGAGGCGGTCCTGCAGGTAAGCGGGGCCCAGGCCGTTTTATTGGAGTGTATTTCCCCACTCCTATGCTTTCCTGGATTGGGACCAGCATGCTCAGCCTATGGCAGGATTGAGCCATAGAAAGGAATTATGACATGATTAACCAACCTGTTACTTACATACTTTAGGAGATGTGAGCTCTATTGCTACAAAGGCATAATAATAATAATAATAATAATTAATAAATACATTAATACATTAATAACACCTATTGGGAGGGAGATGCTGATATATGGAAAGCCAATGACAAGTAATTCTGTTAGAGTGAGATCTGATTTGGGTTAGGAACTGCCCAGCCACTCATTCCACTGCCTCTCAATCCAGCTCGTTCAGTTTCCTTTTTACAATCCCAAGTTTTCATGCACACTTACTTGGCTACATTTCCATTTACTCTTCCCCCATGTGGAGATATCTGGTCTGGAATGTTTTAAGCGTTGTAGCTTAGATGTTGTGACTTGTTACAAAGAGAGGTGGACTTGAGCCAAACAGATCAGATCTGGATCTTAATCTTCTCACAGCTTTAAGGAAATGTTGGGGAACTTTTGGAGGCTGATTGAGGCACAATTCAAGTTGCAAAAAAGTCTCCTTCGCCGCCGCAATGGGGTAATTGTCCGGACCCATCCGTGAGAGGGGTGAGAGACCGGAAGCTGAAGAGGCCATGGGCAGCGCGCGGGAGCGTTTTCCCTGCCGCAGAGCTGGTTGCTTAGTAACGGATTGGGCGCATGCGCAGAGCCGCCGTGCTCGTGAATTGAACGGACTCCACCCTCTTTAGAAAGTGTGGAGCCGTTCTGGTCACGTGGAGCGGCAGTTTTAGCTGGGACGCGGCGAAAGCAGCCCCACCCACCCTCACCTCTAGCACTGTGGTAATTACCGGTTGCCATTACGGAGCCGAAGGGGAATTTTGGCAACCAGCCTACTTCAAGGGTCACATGTTTCACCCCTTCAACACTGCAGAATAGGCTAAATAGGCTTGATTTGGAACCAACAATTGGCTATACTCGTGAATTTAATATGCACTATTTCGGAACAAGATTCAAGATAGGTATAATTTGAAGTATAAACATACACAGGGTTGTACGAATTTGGCATTTGGACCTACATAATTAGCCTCAAAATGGGTCATAATTGTCGCACTCACCGGGGGTCCAGTATGCTATTGTAGGTTAAATAGGTTAGAATAGGATAAAATGAGTCATCTCCTTAAGAGATGGGGAGGTAACACCCAGTGCCAGGCGCAGGCAGCACGCACTGGGGTTATTACCCAGGGAGGGGTACTGCAATTGGGTCAGTAAGTACATGCACTGTCTGCTCACTTAGCGGGTACTCACCTCCTTACTCAAGCCCACAGTTGGGAAGCTCCCCTTTTCGGCCTGAGCCATGGTGCTGTCGAAGGGGAGCCTGGTTGTTGAGGGGGCTGGCACGGGATGGCACATCCCGGTTAGTACCCGAGTTAATAAGTATTGAGTAGCTAGCATACTGGACCCGTATTGCTTGTGCAATCACCCACCGTCCTTGATAATTGATTTGAATAAAGAGTGCGTCCTGATTTAAACCAGCTGATGGTCTCTGTATCTCATTGGGGGGGGCGGCGACAATGGGCTCAATGTTGCATGTTACCAGCTCTCTTATGAGGAAAAGTTGAAGGAACTTGTTATGTTTAGCCTAGTAAAGAGGAGATTAAGGGGTGACACGACAGCAGCCTTCAAATATCCAAAGGGCTGCCCCCAAGAAGATGGCAAGGAAATGTTCTTATTGCTACAGAGGGAAAGACGCGAAACAATGGGCTGAAGTTACAGGGAAGTAGATTTCAGTTAAATATCAGGGGAGAGCTGTTCGGCAACGGAACAGATTGCTTCGGGAAGTTGTAGGCTCTCCATTGCAGGAGGTTTTCAGAAAGAGACTGAACAGACATCAGTTGAGGGGGGTGGGGGGGTTGTAGCTAATGCTATAGTCATCCTGCATCCAAGCAGGGGGTTGAACTAGATGACCCATGAGATCCATTCCAACTCTGATTCTATCCCCAAGCATCCTTCATTCCAGCTGAGTTCAGTCTGACCACAGAACACTTGACATGATAAAATATTGAGCCCCTGTAAGAACTGTCTATAAACATTTCTTTCCTATCAACAGTTTTTAAACTTGTTTTCCTCCTGTTGATATGGTCGGTGTTTCTGAAAACGAGCCAGCTTTTTAAAAGCTACAAATTAAGCTTCCCTAGTCTAGTAAATTTCAAACAAAACCTTCATGACTAATGTGGGGCAAGATAGTTGAAATGGTGTGTAATGAGCCAGTACTTTTAACTAAGGAAGATTTTTGAATCCTAGAAGTATTCGGTTACTCAGTTTCCCCTGTTTTTTCTTTTTACAGGGTGGGAAGAAGTCCTATCATGGACCATGTGGCGGTCGAGACTGCAGCACGGGCTGCAAATGCTTTCCAGAGAAAGGCGCTCGGGTAAGTTGGCTCTCTTTCTTGCTGAAGAAAAACAGTCTATGGGTATCTCTTATCTCCTCCTTGTTTTCTTATTTCTTTTTTGTTGTTGTTTAAAGAAAGTTAATATGCTTAAGACTCAGTCTAATGACCTCATAGGACAAGAGAGGTGATGAGGAACAGCTGCATGTATCCCAACCAATCCTGGCCCAGTTTTCAAACAGTTTTATATTCACTGAAGCTTTAAAGGAGCCAGCTATTTCATGCCAGGGAACGTTGGGCTAATTTGATAGGATAGTAGATTTCTATGTACATACGTTCGGACAATTTAAAATACATTTTAAAAAACCTTATCAAAACATACATTATTGTTTAGCTCTTGAACACATCAAAGTACAATCTGTTGCTACAATGTTTTCCAAACAGTACTTACTGCATGCACTGCTAGCTACAGGGTTTCTAACTTGCACTGGGAAATGTGATTCGAATGGCTGTGTAAAATTTAAATTTTGTCCACTATAATAACCTAATGACACAATAAAGATAATGAATGAATTCATAACTTGCACTGGTATTAATAATTGTATTGTGATGTGGGAGTAAATTGCAGCATTTTCCTTTCATGGAGGTACCAGAGAATATTTTCTTTGGTTTAAATATTTTTTACTTATATTTGCCCTTAACTATGGGTGTCTCCACACGCGCTGCAGAGGGCTCAATCCCCCCGTGCCCCATGGCAGGCAATCACTGCTGCCACACTTTGGGACCAACACAAGGAGCAGGACAGTCGGTTGGCGCCCCCCCTGCGGGGCAGCTGGGTAAGCCAACCGAGTTGTTGGCCTGGCCACACAAGTGACCCGCCCCACCCTTTCCCCCCGGCCCATCCACTATCCTGCCCCTGGCCATGTCGTGGCCATGCGGGACTGGAGCTAGCGCCTGTTGCTCCAAAATCCTCACTGCGCAGCAGGGCAGACAAGGACCAGACACCAGAACGGTGTGCACTACTGTGCCTTGGGCAGCCTTACCCCTCTTTGGGTAAGGCTGCTACATGCTGTGTCCTCGGCCTTTTTCTGAGGATGCAGCATGTAGCAGCCAGATGCCCATCCCACCCTGCGGCGGGGGGAACATCTGGCATTTGCCAAAAACACGATGCTCTGCATCACCTGGTTAGGCTGCCCAGAGTAGGGTTAAGGCTGCCTAAGGCGCCGTAAATGCATTGTGTGGCTGTACCCTATGTTTAAACTTTGTCTCTCCCTACCTGTTTTGGTTCCTTCCTTTTTTAAGTTTGATTTTAGATTGTAATCTTTTGACGTAACGATTTCTTGTTTTATAATTTTGCCTTTTACCTTGTTAAGGTTTGCTAGGGATAGTGCTATGTAAATAATTATCACTAAATGCGTTCTGAGCTTGAACAAGCATCAATTCTCAAAGCAAGACCAATTTGAAACTGTCATGTCTCTTCTGTTGTTGACATGCTCCAACACCAAAATTGTAGTGTTATTTTGGAGTTCAAATCATAAAACTGCTCTCAAGTTTGTTGAGGCTAAGCCTGATGCTTGCCAAAAAGAAAATCTAGTGCATCTTTTGATGTATGCTTCAAGAAGAATTATTATACCTTTTGAAAGTTATCTTTCAGAAAAAGTCCTAAATTTATTCATCATCTTGATGCCTTTCAGGTATCAGTTGTGCGCTGCAGGTGAATTCCTGGACACTTAGTTTAATGACATAAACCTATATGAAATGTTGAACTGATACATAGTGCACAAACAAGATGAACATTTCAGTAGGAATACTTTAAAGTGTATAGAGGCTTTGATTACTCTGAGTTCCTTGATTCAGTATAAATTAACTTAGATCACTCCCAAGAGCACAGTCTGTTTACGTATAAAATAGCTTACCTCAGATTAGCTACGTTGGTTATAGAACCAGCTTGAGCCTACGCCATTCAGTTATAACCAATCTAGCATGTGCATACTCACTGGATTTCTTGGGTCATTTTAAAAGTTAACGCTGATTTGAGACTTGGACTCCAAGCCACTGTGCATAGTGATCACAAGCATTATGTCCAGACACAGGAAGGTCATTTCTTTAAACAGTTTATTTCTTCAACCATTCTAAATTTAAACTTGTCAAATCTGAAGTGCATACAAGGGACCTTCATGTGTGAAGTGTTCTCTGATAGAACAAAACATGAGGAATCTGAAGACTCAGTTCTCCTTTTCCTTTATTTTGTCAATAACCTTTTGTACAGCCTTGTCCAAACAGCCTGACTTCCAAAAGTGTCCAGCCATGTCACTGACATTAGGCTACAATGAATGCTATTCTCAGGACCCATTGAACTCAAACCTAGGTTGTCTGGGTCTGGAGCAGTTGACAGCTCCTGTCTGAAGGTCCGGTTCCCTTTGCCTGGCCCACAGGGCTCTTGATTGGTTGGATGTGAACCCCCACAGGTATTGACTGGATTAAGGTATTTAATAGGGCTGAAACTCAATCTCGAGGTTTTTTTGGTTATCGTCGAGAATCACCGTAAACCATATTTTGAGAAAAATTTCTCGACCAAGATTATTGAGAATGTACCAAGACAATTGTCTTGGTGACAATTCTCGATTCTCACATTTTTTCATGAGAAAAAAATTGCTTCTTTTCAGCTCTATCCAGGTCTCCTCTTTGAGTCTTGCCAGTGCAGTGGATCAGATACCAGCTCTCTAGACCTCTGTATTTGCCCAGTTCATCTCCAGTTCCTACTCCAGCCCTCACTTACCTCCAGCCTTACGTGCTGTCTAATTCCTATTCTTCAGCCCTTGCTTCCCTCTAGCCTTACTTGCCTTCCTGACCACCGGCCATTCAAACTGAGTTCCTGGTTTCTGACTTCCTGGCTGCCTTTCTGAATTGTCGTTCTGATGCTGGACAACTGCCCCAAACCCAACCCTTAGAGCTATGATGGCTCAGCAAATATGCAAATGTAGTATTCTCTGTTTCTCAGTACACTGCAGCCAGTTAAATCGACATAATAAGACTTAATTAACACTATTTGGAAAGCTCAGTGAGATTCTTTAGGATTGCAAGGCCTTTGAGAAGTATAAAGGATTGTCACCAATTTGTTTAAAACAAGTTTTCTGCATCATTGATTGTGAAATACGCCATTTTTGTGGCACATCTCCTTTGTAAGATACAATTTGGGGGGCAACCTTATTGGATAGTATTCTTTTTGTTTGAAGGAACATATGCTGGAACAGGTGACCCATTGCCGTTGCAATTGAATATTGCTGTTGACCATTGCACATTACCATTGCAATTGAATATTACTGTTGACCATTGCCGCCAATGGGGAAAACACAATGAACATGGTTCCTTGGCTGTATATTTAGGACAGATGCTCAACATGCATGAAATGAAGAAAGGGGAGCAATGAGAAGGCAGCCTGTGCTACAGACCAAGGCCAATGATACAAGAGTTTAGACTCATCTCAAATGTGTCCTTCAGATGTGCAATAGGGAAAGCGGCTTTTTTAATTCATGCATAATAGCTAAGGTTATGATCCTGCAAGGTGCTGACTGCTTCCTTGGAAGTAACTCATGCCCTCAATTTGATTGTTGTTGTTAACTGGGCATAAAAGGGCACCTGTCATTATTAGATCCTGACAGCTGGTCACAAACCTGGCCGGCTTCTTGAGCTGAATTTCCCATAAATGTGGTCACCCTTGAGCACTGCTGAGCATCATCCTTCTGTCTCTTTACATTATCAGGGTTCAGCTTGATTGTTTGAACTGGCCACAACATTGTTGACCTTGCAGTTCAAACTCTTGCGCTCCCTTTTGTTCAGGTGTCACAAAGATTTTGGACTGTTTTCATTGCTCACCCGAGAACTCATTTGGCCTTTAACTTGTTTCTTATGTGAGCTAAACTGTTAGATGTTTTCAGGGCATTTAAAAATAAGGTTCAGGATTGTCCCAGCTGAAGTCTTGTGCGTGGAGAAGACCCTCCGTAGGTAGAATTTCCACCTCCACCACACACATGGGGTAGGAAGGCAGCCTCCATAGCACCATTGCACCCAACCCTTCTGCTGCTTCATCAGTTTCATCCTCAAGTCTGGAGGCCTCCACTGGCATTAAGGAGAGAGTGATGCACACACTACCCTCATCTAACCCAGTATTATTTATTTATTTATTATATTTTTACCCCACTCTTCCCACCGATGACGACTCGGGGCGGCCAACAAGGCATATAAATAAAATAATAAACATCATAAATATATAAATATACAAATATATAAAACCCATAAATACAGAACAAAATATCATAGCCCGATCTGTGTAAAAAGACAACTCCCCACCCACTCCCAACTAACCCATCCCCCAAACCCCCACCAAACGCCTGACAGAAGAGCCAGGTTTTACAACTTCGATGGAAATCAAGGAGATCTGGGCTGAGGCGAATCTCCACCGGGAAGGCATTCCACAGTGATGGTACGGCCGCTGAGAATGCCCACCTGTCCGTCTGGACCCACTGATAGTGCGGGAGCTCCAGGAGGGCATTTATTTATTTACTTATTTATTTGTGGAATTTGTATCCCGCTCTTTCCTGCCGCAGGTGGCCCAGAGCAGCTAACAGCATAGTATAAATATAATATAAAATCAATTCCCAGATGACCGCAGGGGCCGCCCAGGGGACCAGGGGGGCAATCATGTCTCTTTTTATATTAGTATCCTGGAGAAGTTCATAGCGCCTAGGGCTTACTATCTGGCCCTAGCTTTCGTAACCATGCCTCTCCATCATCACTTTTGAAGGGCAAGAACCCCAGAGAAATTGTTGTAAGAGGTCTTTGCTTCCACTTCCACTACCCTGGAGGGCTTTAAAACTAGGATGGACAAGGGTGAGGGGCATATAAAAAGAGACAGGGATACATTCATGAAGTTGAGGAGTCACAGGTGTACGCGGTTATCTTAGTTACAGGGGAGATGGGGAAGCCCTAAAGGATAGGACAGTAGAGGGAGCATCAGTGAACAGTCTGTGGGTGTGAGAAGCTGGGGAAAGCCTGACAGAAGGGAGGGATTTGAAAATTAGGAGGGAGGGAGCAGCAAGTATATGTTCAAGGAGGGAGTTCTAGAACTAAATATACTTAGATACTTTTGAGACCGATAGGGGAGAATAGGATGATGTAGAGGAGGGTGAAGGGAAATTTTTTACCATTCAGCAGCCGAACAGAAAGAAGAATTGTCGGCACATCCCAAATGAGACAGGACTACATGACAGGACTCACTCACCCTGAAGGCACCAAAGAATGCCACCGTAAAGGCCGCCGTGTACAACCAAAACTCAAAACTATCTACACAACTCTGGGGGATGGCCTTACACATGTCCAACAGCAGAGGGGGTGTAATGGGCAGGCACACATCGGGTGGGGTGCCAGGTTCCCTAGCCCAACCCCCCCATCAAGCGCCTGGCGTAGAAACCCTGGTCTGGAGGGGCGTGGCCAGCCAGGCGGCTCATAAATCCTAGTGCTGCCAGTTTGCTGGCTATGGTCCTGACTGTGGCCCCCCGCTTCCTCAAGTCCATGGCGAACTGGAACATCTGTGCTTCAGGGATGGGGAAACCCAGACCCCAGTCTGTGGAGAGAATGGAAACCCTGGAACTTGCTGAATGCCCTGCCATAGGTGGCTCTGGTTCAGCGTGCCAGAGATCCCTGAATGGTGCTGTATAGTTCTAAAATCCAAGGGTCCATGCCGATGGGGGCAGGGGGTCCGGATGCCACCTGGCTCCAGGTGCGAGCGAACAGAAGCGCTCCATCTGGAAGTGAGAAAGGGTGTCGGCCAGACCGTTATCTACACCCGGCGCATGCCTTGCCTGAAACAATATATTATGGCGCAGACAGGTGAGCACGAATGCCCTAACTAAACCCTGGGTGACCTGGATTACATGGTGTTAATGATGTGGACCACCGCCTGGTTGTCACACCAGAAGAGCATGGCATGGTTGGCAAACTCTGCCGGCCAGAGATGAACCGCCACCACAATTGGAAATAATTCCAGGATCGTGAGGTCCCTAGTCACCCCAGAATCTGCCCATTCTAGTGGCCGGAGGGCCGCGCACCATCTGTCCCTAAAGAACACCCCAGACCACCCGCTCCATCGGAGTGGACCTGGAGTTCAGCCTCCACTAGGAGCTGCTTCCTCCGAATGCTAACCCCATTGAACTTCTCAAGGAATGAGACCCAAGTACCCAAATCTTCCCTCGTGTCCCTGGTGATGCGCACATCGTGGTGTGACTGGGGACTACCCGCCATTCTCGAATATAGGTGTGACAGGAAGGCCCTGCCTGGGGCAACCACCCTGCAGGAAACGTTGAGGCTCCCTGTGAGGAACTGGAGTTGCCAGACGGTGACCTTACGGGCTGCCCAGCATTCTGCAATCTTGCTCCTCAAGGCAGCCGGCTTGTCCCCTGGGAGGTGGGAGACCCCTGCCACCGTGTCCATTTCTGTACCTAAATACTGCAGCATGGTGCAAGCCCCTCCATTTTTTCCGGGGTGAGGGGAATGCCCAGCTGGGCTGCCACCCCTTGGGAGGTTTCCATCAGTCATCTACACTCGGGTGTGCCAGCACAGCAAATGAACAGAAAGTCATCCACAGCCACTGCTATTCCCCCCGACGCAGGCACCGACAGGAGCACTCTGAAAACGGGGGTCTGGGGCTGCAGCATTCTCTGATTAGATCCCCTGGGTACCACCCGACCCCCACCTCTACCGTGACAGCTTGCGGAGCCCACCCAGCAGTCCCACGTGACCATACGGGGGGTTTGCCCCCCCTCCATACCTTGAGCACCCATGGCAGCGGCCATCTCTTGTTGCAGTCCTGGGTTGGGCTGCTGGTCCGCCATGGCTTAGATTACCTGCTCCAGGGCTTCGATCCTCTGTAACATGTTGTCCTCATGCCCTGGTGGTTCTTGTGGTCCAGCCTGGTCCGACTGGGGGTGCTCAGACCTGTAGTCCTGGAAGAGAGCAGGGGGGTCCCCCCCATACCACCCCCCCAAGTGGGCCAGTTGTGCCCACACTGGGGCCATCCCATTCCCAGGTCTCAGTAGGGGCCTAAGCCAGGCGGCCCCCCACTCTCTGCCGGTGCCCAGGCAGTGGCCCAGTAGCCGGGGTGTGGTGGACTGCAGAACAGCACCTCCAGGGGACGGGCCAACACTCTCTGTGCCCTGTTGGGCCTGTGGGTCGGCTCTATGGCATGTCGGTGTCATGCCCCAACACCCCCCCAACTCATTAATGAACCTTGCTGGGGAGCCATCTGACACCACCACCCCCTTTGTGGCTGCAGGAGGGGGGGCAGGATCCCAGCCGGGGGTGGGAGCTGAGGGGCCTATGGTGCAGGCCCAAGCTGTCCTGCATCACCACCCGCAGCTGCCATGCCCCACAGCAGGGCCATAGCCTGCCAGCCTATCCCACAGTGACGGGATTGCTGCACTGCAGGGTGGTGCTTGGAGGGCAGGGGCCCGAGATCCCCTTGGGCCTGGGGGGGGGGCATCCTTCCTGTGCCCCAAAACTCCCTTAGGGCAGTGCCTGGGGGGGGCAGGAGCCCCAGGGCCACCCCGGGGCAGGAAATCCTGCGGAGTTGGAGGCTAAAGCCCCAAAACCATTCCCCTAGGCAACCGTGGAGGGAAGCTCAGCCTCAGCCAGGGGAGCCAGCTGGTGCGGCAGCGTGTCGGATTGCCGGCGAGCCTGCTGGGGCCCAGCCTTCTTGGAGGCTGCCTTGCACGGTCTTCCCATGACCTTTGGGGGGGGGGGGCACCACTAACCCGCCTTGCCATTCTGGGGTGGGGTGGGGTAGTTGGCGGGTAGTTCGGCGCTGGGCTGCGCAGCTGCTGCTCCTTTTGCTCCCACTTCCAAACTGAAGTGGGATCCTGTGGTTTGTTTTGGAGCACCGCTTCTTGCCCTAGCAGTGCTCCAATCCAGTCCTGCACATTTTGCGCGCTCCAGTCAGGGTTGCCTAGCAACCCTGGCCAGGGAATTCACATCCACCTCCTTTGCAGCCTCCCCCTCCTGCCCCCCCCACCTGTCAGTAGCACAGCTGCCACCCGCAGGCTGGTTTTTTTCCTGCGCTCCTGCCCCATTTCTGCAGGAGGAGCACGACAAGGGACCCTGTCACTACCAGACATGCAGCGGGCGAAGGGCAAAAGTCAGAATGGAAGAAATGAGAGTGGGTCCTTCCCATCTGAACTTCTATCCATGCACTTACATCTTGATTCTGGCTCTCCTTCCTTCTACATGATCTCAGGTGCAGTTATAGTAGATTCGTATTTGGTCTAGCCTTTGAATCTTTTCGGAAGCAGCTGTGGCAGTGAGCAAAAATCCCTGCAAAAATCATCTGCCCCATTCTGAGATTATGTTTTTAAGAACACAGCACGGTGTAACCTAACGCCCACCTGGAGTAGTCCTCTTGTAAAGGGAATACATAAAAAATGGAAACTTCTACTCTTTGAAAAATACAGATAATTCAGTGTGTGTTTTTGTCCCAGTTCAGGACCAAAAGCTGAAATTTTGAAGTTTTCCTAAGGATGTAACTTCAGAAAAATTACAATTCATTTACATTTTGAATGCACATTGGGAAACACCAGGCTACTCTGTGGTTGATGTAATCCTGCCCTAATTCTCTCCTAGAGGCTTTAGTCATGGAATGGCTTCGTCTAGTAGGGTGACTTGGAGCGCCTCAGCTACAGCTGCTCCTGGAGGCCTCTGGCCCTGATTGCCTTGCTCCTGGAAATTCAAAGAGCCGCTTAATCAGCCCTGGATGCTAAGTGGGGCATATCACTGGTTGGGACTAGTCAGGTGACCAGAAACCCTGAGTATTTAAGACTGGGCTGGGAGCCTAGCACAGAGATCACCAGGGAAGCCCAGAGAGAGGGTTGGTAGGAAAACTTCCGAGGTTGGGGAAGGAGCCTGGGAGGCAATCCTTGAACCAAGGCAACAAGATTTATATTTTGTGTCTGAGTTTCTAAAAAGTGGTTTGTATCTAAGCATTTATGAAGAAGCCCGAGTCTTTTGTTGAGGGGAGAGGAGCCCTGTGGAAACAGGGGCATTGCAGAAAAGAATAACCAAACTGGCTACTGCTTTTGAGAATTGTGTGTGCTGGTGCTGTTCCAGGAGGGAAACTGAGGCACAGATTCCTATGTAGGGAGCAAGCTGGGACAAACCCATCACACTTCATCTCTCATAATGCGCCACAATTTACACACACAATTAATATGCTTTGTACACAAAGTATAGGCACTCTGGGATACTGCATGCGAACCTTCTCAAAAAATTCACTGCGGATGTCAGTATATTAAGCAAACAGTCTATTCTATGTGAAAATATAACGGAAAAGAGGAAAGGAAGGTAATTATTGATAACCTGACAAATGTATGAAAATTACCCAAATCTTACAATCAGGAAAATGTGTAAAGGAAAAGAGTACCAAAAGAATCTTATTTTCATTGCATGAAATTTAAGAATTCAGAGATATCAAGAGCCCAGCTATTTTCTACATCTAGGTTCATGGTTTAACATGTCCTCAGTTATGGAGCTAAATGATGTGCAGCTTAAAGCATTATCTGTACTTAAAGAACACTGTCAGCAAAATTTTCCATGGTAAAATAATGTTTTTCACCCTTGTGTTCATTTCAGTGTTTGATCCAGAGCTTAAGGGCAAGGTTTTCACTCAAGGCTTTAAAAAGCTTGTTCCATATTGCTAAATTTCCAAAACTATGCATCACAGATGAGTCAGTGGCAATACAAAGTTTATCCTAACTGAAATGTTTCCAGAAGACATTAAGAGGTAAAGAGCCTGCGTCATCTCATCTGTACAGCTGGTTTTGCATAGGTTTCTGCGTGGGTCGGATTTCGTGTGTTTTTAGCCTGTCTTCTAGTTTTAAACACTTGCAAAGAAAAATGGGCAGCCATTCAGTTTCTTGAACACGCACCATCTTCTGTCTTAGTAGTTCACTTAGCTTGGGAATTATAACAGTTGTTAACACAAAAAAAAAAAAACATCAAGCATGATTTGAGGTTAAAGAACAATCCACAAACTAAATCCCAAGTGAAATTTTTTTACATTGCGTATCTTCCAGTAATTCACGTACAGAATTCAAGCTTTGTGTTTTAGTGCAGTTTTCCTTTCTCTGTACCTGCTTTTGTTCCTTCTGAGATGTAAAGCATTACCCCTTATTATGGGAAGAAATCTCCAACTTGAAAGCACTCCATTAAACAAAACAAGAAAAAAAACAACCACAAACTCAAATCAGTAACAAAAATCCAGTATCCCAAGCAGGTTTTATGTGCTTGATTTATTTTCTGTAAGAGCGTAACTTAAATCCAAGTGGTTGCCAATTATCTTTAATTTTTTTCTGCAAAGTTTTGTCATGTCAGTGTAATGTATCAGTTGTGAATCATGTGCTGTCTAAAGCCCTTCTGCCTGATTAAGGCTAGCCTGTAACTGCACTGTCAATTATAAAACCATTAATACTGTACGGAAGGAATTTCTCTCTCTTGATAGTAATTTAATTGCAACTTTGTTTGATGATGATGTGCGGTTTAGTTCACCGTTGCTTAGGATGGGCTACTATGAGATTTTCAGTGTCAAAGCATGACTTTGTGTTGGGACTCTGAGTTAGAAATATAATTTAGGAATAAAGAAATTGCCATTAAAAGTTGTCATTTGCTAACAGCCACCACAGAGAGATTTGTGGGATTCCGCACGATAAATACCTGGTACGTAATCCATGAGTAGTCAGTGACTTCTAGTGCAACTATAGCAGGCCAGGCCAGTTTCAAGAGAGAGATATATCTCCAAGACCTCGTCTCTGAACAACATAACTCAAGACTATATTTTGAAAAGCCACTTGGCTACCGTGATGAGTGTCCGCATTTTTGTATAGGATTGAGGAACATTCATTGAATTTTATTTTTCCCAAACAAATCATAATTTATCACCAGATAGGTGTAGTGTGTATTAGAATGTGCAGATGAAACACATTTTGCAGACTTCTGCCTTGGATAGATAGATAAGGAAAACTCTGTACTTAAAATAGTGTTATCTCAAACTTTGGAATTCCCAAGGGAATCCCTACTCGATAAGACTATTACAAATACTCATAAAAAGTGTCTCTGGTAGATTTTTAAAATAAATGCTGTAGAGGAAAGAGCATGTCGCATACTGTTGTGGAATGACGGTTCTCAAAAGTTCACATCTTAATGATGCCTTCTGTTGATCAGAGACTGAGGAGCACTGCCCAACAACCTAGTTCATGCCAGTGAAATTTCAACCTTCAGACCTTGTTCTGTATTCAGGTACGAGTTCAGAAAGGACACCTGGATTGTTTCAGAATTAACTACAACTTGCTTTTAGAAATGCATGTTCCTCCATGGCAAGATTGGGATAACTTTGTGACAGTGGCAGCTGGTGGACTTCTAGGTTGGTGGGGCAGGAGGCAGGGCCACCAGGGCATGAAGGAATACCATGAAAAGCAGGTAGAATGACAAGGTTCTGGGTGAAATTAAAAGTGATTGGGAGGACTGACAAGGTGACCATAGGCAGCCAGTCCCTTGCTATTGCACCTGATCCCCGTAGCCTCCTCCTTGTCATTCCAGCCATTCCACTCACTCTCCCTGGTGCTTTCCTCATCATTCCACACCTCCCCCCCAAGATACAACTCCTCTGTGTTGTTTTGCAGCCATTAAAGCCTATTGTCATATGCCGATCCCACTATTATTGCCTCCATCCGAGGTAATTCATCTCAGCGTGCCCAGAATCATTATTAAGCATTTACATAGCATTTTCAGTGTCCTTCATGCCCCAAGACCAAGGAACAAGAAAAACATTGAAAAAAATCTCAAAAGATTCCCAGTAAAATCAGATCAAAAGGGCTATCACAAAAACAAAAAAGAGCAGCACTATCTCCTTTCAGAAACCACTATAAAGCTATGCAAGACTGTGTGAAAAGCAAGTATTTTGAAGTTTTCCCACCGCAGCAGAAAGATTGAACATGTCAGCAAAAAAATCCTTTGGAAAAACTTTTCAATTCTAACTGCAATTTTTCTACTGCATCCAGTGAGTCCAGAAAATATCCCCAAAGATGTAAACGTTCAGAGTTCAACAAAAAGTTTCCCTAAGCATCAAATCACTCAGGCATCAGGTTGTGCATGCGCTAATCACACTGGGGAGTTCTGATAATCATAGCAGCACTTGCTATATCGACAGTGGTAGGGTTCAGGGCACTTAGAGAGGCACCACCCCATAGCCCTCAATGGTAGAACCGCCCTGCTTTGTGACCTGACTTCCCCTTTTCTTACCAGCTCACAAACTTCTTCCTCAGCTTCTCTTTCCCAAGTTTATCACTTTACAATTCAAGAATAAGATGCCCCCTCCTCTCTCTTGGACAACAAGAACACCCTGAGTGTTCATGCATGGGTGTCACCCATGTAAATCCCATGGCGCGGGGGGGGGGTGCATGTGTGTATGCATGCTCCCATGCACACCCATCTACACCCACTTCCACCCATCCCCCATGCACGGAGTAACCAGTGAAAACGGTCCGTGATGCACACCGACACACACACACACACGCACACACACACACACACACACCCCGCGTGGCGCAGCCCGTGTAAAAAGGGCCTAAGTATCAGATAGAGTCCATTCAGCCTTTCATCCCAGAGCTCCTAATGCCACCACTGTCTCAAGTTCCTCTCATCCGACTCCTTCCTGAACTCCTTTTAATCTGACTCCCACCCTCTTTGCTTTCCCACCACAATGGCTTCTGAGCAAAAGTGTATGGCCTCTGAGCCACCTGTTTCCTTGAGGTCTCCATTGGCTTTAATGCAATTGATTATACTCTCCTTAAACTCTTTCCTTCCTTTAGTTTTTGCAACTCTGTTCTCACCTGGTTCTCCTAATACTTCTCTATCCCCCCCACCCCCACCCTGATGTCTCCTTCAGTGGGTTCTGCTCATCCCCTCTCTCAGTTTTGGTAGGAAGCCTTCCTCTATACCCTTTTCACAAGTGATTTTAAATATTTACATGGCTTCATACATACATATGTTCTTCACACATTTTGGTAGGCGCATACGGTTGCAACCATCTTTTGCAACTTATGTCAGGCCTCTTTACCGTCATACCATGTGATCATCAATCAGTTGATGTCTTTAACTGTTCTTCCCCTCATCTTTTTTTGGTTTTCTGACTTTGCTCAACATGACTTATCCATTTCATTCTTTGCTATTATCTGTGACACTTTATGCTGCTTCATGTGACATCTTCCTTCCTCATTCTTCAGATGATCTTCCTACTTGACACTGCGTAATCTTCTCAGGGATTTTAAATCAAACTTGTCAAGCCTTCTATAGTCTTCCCCCTGTTTGTGCTAGTGAAACAGTTACATGGTTATGCATTTGTGTAGTGCTTTGTAGTGGTGGGACCCCGGACCCATTACCGGCTACCGGATTTACCGGTTACCGGTTCTGGGAAAACCGGATTCCCGGATTAAATCCGGTATACCGGAATCCGGTACCGGGTCCGGATTACCGGGCCGAATCCGATAATGCCGGTACTCCCTATACCGGCATTATCGGATACCGGATTCTACCGGTTTCCCACCCCTAGTGCTTTGTACAATTGCAGCTTCTGACTACTACTGATTTTGGTTTCGGATTGTGGTGTCTGAGTAGTAGTACTGTATCATAAAAATCATCATCATAATTCAGCCTGTTGCCTTCCAAATACAACCATAATTGCTATAACATTTTTATTCTTTTTTAAAAACTGTCTTAATGTGTTGAGAATTTCTGAAGATAAAGCAGGACTTTCACTCTTAATAAATATTAGTCTTTGCAGACTAGAGTTAAACATCACGCCAAATATTGCAAAGTGTCTTGATCATTCCCCCCCTGCTCCCCCCAAACTGGGTAAATATTAAAAAGCATAGCGCTATCATTTTATCTGGAAAGGGAATTATCTTCAAAGTTAAAAGTGTTGACCATATGTTAGCTGTTATTAAGCATAACTTTGGCAATATCTTGAGTGAAAATGAGGTAATAGTAATTCAAACAAACTCTGTGTGCCAATATTGTTTTTATTAGCAACTGCCAAAACTTAGTTTTTTTATTATTTCCAAAATTGATAACTGCTGCCAAATGGGGCATTAAGCAATTATTGTACATTTCCTGTCTCCCACTCAGTACACAGTCCAGGACCTTAACTGGAAACGTGACATATAGTTTCGAAATAAAGCTCACAGGGTGCAGCTGTAGTCTCTCCAGTGCCAATGGCTATCAAGACCGAACCTGCACATGTACAATATGGCAACAGTTCTCTAAGCCTTGAGTACATTTCTAGAGATTTCACAAGAGGCTAGGCACCAGTCCTATCTTGCTTGCAGACATCTGGGGATTTGGTAATGATGACTCTCTTTCAAGCAGACCTTTGAAGAGGCCTTTTGTTGCTGCTTCTAACTGCTTGTGGCTCAGGTGAAATAAAGCCCAACTGTGGCCTTTTCCACAGACAACCAGGCTACAGATTAAGTACTTGCCTCCACTTTGTTGCACAGCTGCGTAGAGGAAAAACTCAGTCCTAGGGCTGCACTGAGTAGTACTTCTGGGAAATCGGGCCAATTTCCGAGTTTCTGCGTACTCGGTCCGGGTACTTGACCAAACTTTGGAACTTTTTCAGAATATTCGGAACACAGAATTCTGGACTTCAGAACTCAGAATCAGGATAACTCGGAAATAGCACTGAATCAGCACCTCAGCATATGGTGCCACGTGTGGTCGCTGTAGCCATTTAATTGCCTAACCAATCAGGGTGCACAACAGCACATCCACCCTTTCCTTCTTCCCCCTTAATTGCCTAGCCAGTCAGGGTGCACAATCACACATCCACCTCTTCCTCTCCCCCGCCCCCCGTATAGAAAGGGCTGCAATATATCACGCGCGCACACACACACACTTGTGGAGGAAATACATAGGGTGGGTGAGGTTGTTTTTAGTTTTATAGGATATAGTTATATAGGATACTTATATAGGAGTTTTATAGGAGATATAGGAACTATTATTAGTATTACATTATTATAATTTAGTATTAGGATTTAGAAGATATATAGTTTAGGATATAGTTTAGGGTATTACATTGTAAATAGGTTTTTCATTAGGTTAGGGTAGGAATAGGATACATTTAGGTTAGGTAGATATATTTTTATAGCATAGCAGAGCTCCAGGGCCAGGAGGAGCCCAGGAGGGCAGCAGACTCTGAGGAGGAGGTCCAGCTGGTAGAGGAGGTGGGGGTAGGACCTGTCAGGCAACGGCAGTGTCAGGCAGCAGCCAAGAGGTCTGCAGTCTGGGAGTATTTCTCCCAGCCCTATGGAATGGCCCCCACTGCTGTTCTGTGTCACCACTGTGAGATGGAGGTGTGACATGGGAGGCAGAGCAGCACCACTGCCCACTGCAGCCACCTTGGCAGGACCCATGGAATTGTGTTGGAAGAAAGGGGAAGAGAGCGGACAGGTGGCAGGCAGTAGGGCCAGCGAAAGGGGCAAGATGCGTCTGCCAGGAGAAGGAGGAGGAGCCTCTTCTCCTCCTACTCCTCAGCAGCAGAGACGAAGGCTGGCCCTACAGAGGCTGAGGAGTGGTCCCTGCCCCCCAATCGAATATGGGTGTGCAGCTCTGGAGCAACTGTCCCAAGCATGGGACTCCTTAGTGGAGGAATATTGAGCCCTGGGATGCAGGCAGGCGGTGGACCTGGCATATAGTGCCTACATGAGGCGGTCCTGGGAGGTCAACTTTGTGTTCCACCGGGCCCTGATAGAGCGTGACAGGGGGTAGCCCGGTGCATTGCTGCTGCTCAGACTTCTGGCATGGAGGTGCCCCAACTGCCACCCCTCCCACGACCACCAAGGAGTCCCCCATCCCTGTATTCCCCCAGGGATACCTGCCTCTGCCAGGGACACTGATGAGGGGTCTGCTAGGGGCCCTGTGGTCAATCCCATTTCCTCTCCCTTCTCTGCCAGCTCCTCTGAAGTTGCCCAATGTGCTGTCGATGCGCGGGACAGGGAGGGTTCCTCCTTGCCCTCAGGCTCTGATGCTGAGTCTGTTAGCATTAGTAGTGTGTAGGGTGCTAGGTAGCTAATTATTACTTTAGTTAAGGTAGCAGTAGTTATGTAGAATTGAATAGGTAGATAGTTACTTAGGTAGTTGTAGACAGGTAGTTAAGTTGTTGGTTATGTTATTAGTTCGTTAGGATAATAATAATTAAAAAAACCTCCCCTCATGGACTGGTACCTTGTCGTGGTTGTGGGAGCTTATTTCCCTCTGTCCTGTACAGTCTCAAAAAACTCTTCATAGCTTCATCAACAGAGGGAAAACTAAAGCCAGTTCTAACTGGGTTCCTCTAGCCCTACCCCCACCCACACAGTCCAGGCTAGAAGGTCAATCTGGCGCAGTTGCACAACATATGTGATCTCATTTGATGCACCACATGCAGCAGCAGCTAGCATAGTGCCCAGCTCTGGGCAGGGGCAGTGTGTGATCTGATGAGAGATATGTTACTTTATTCCTCCCTCCTCTGTTAGCAATGGGGCACTCAGCAGCAACATTCAGCAGCGCAATGCATGCAGTTAAGTACTGCCACTCTGTGTCCGGGCAGTGTGTGATATGGTACACCTACTTATTCCTCCCTCCTCTATTCGTTACCAATGGGGCACTCAGCAGCAGGCATCACTTAAATGAATGCATGCAGCACTGCCTATCTGGGCAGGGGCAGTGTGTGATCTGATGAGAGATAGCTACTTAATTCCTCCCTCCTCTGTTAGCAATGGGGCACCCAGCAGCAGCATCCAACAAAGAAATGCATGCGCTACTCCCACTCTGCGCAGGGGCAGTGTGTAATCTGATGATATGCTACTTAATTCCTTCCTCCTCTGAAATGGCACCTAGCAGCAGCCGCCAGCAGAGAAGTGTACTAGCCAGTTTGGGCAGGGGCAATGTCGTGTTATGATATATTTCTTTCCTCCATAATCCAGTGGGGCACCAGAGCCAGACACACTTTTGAAATAAGCCCTACAGGAAACATGAGTGAATTTTATTGTCTTTACATTTTATTGATATGATGATTGTAGAAAAGGAGGCTTGTGCAGTTAATTATGTTTCTCAGAGGAAGGTGAAAAATGACAACAGAGGTCCTAAAAATCTAAATTAGTTAGGTGAAAAAAGGACTTTGTTGTTAAAATAAATTCCTTCCTGATTCCAAAGAATGGCAGTCGGACAATCCCTGTGGGAAAAGCCAGTGCTTTCTACTTTTGAATTAAGTCAGTCATTCAATTTAGAAAACGCTCAATCTTTAAAGGACAGGACAAGAACACAAGAGTGAGTGCATCCATCCTCCAGTCCACTGCATCTCTCGATCATTCTGCAACATAGAAGAGTCACAAAAACAAACAAGTATTAGAATTAGAATAAAACAGCACCAAAAAAACCCCATCCTAAAGCACAGTATTATTTTATTCTACTACTCTTAAATTAGCTGTGATTAACTACCTCTAAACAACAGTAGCACCAACAATTTAAAAACCCAGCTGTACAACTGCAATAAAACAGTAAAGGAAGCGCAATTATGAACTGTAAGTCTAACAACCCAGCCACAGTCATGAGAGTAACTCGTCCTCAGAACACCGCCCCCTCCTCCAGGCTCACAGAGTAACTTATCTTAATGTGAGGTTTACTCTGCGGGATGTCCTCCTCACACTCGCAGCTGCCAACAATGCCTCCCTCACCTTGTGTGCCATTACGTGGTGCCTTTCAGTGTTGGGTTTGGTGGTGGTGGTCCCGCAGCACCATCAGTCTTCTTTCCTCTCTGTGCTCTGTCCTCTTAACTCAGAGCAGCAGACTGTCCTCTTCACACTCACAAAAGTCAGCAGCAACACTTCTCCACCTTGTGTACCATCAGATCAGTTGGTGGCGGTGCCTTCTCTTCCTGTTTGCTTTGGTCCAGCCTCCATGTTGGCATTGGTCTCCCATTTAGGCCTAAGACCGTGCAGGCTGGAGCTGAATGGCTGCAGTGCAAAACAGGCCGTCGTCGTCTTATGTTGTAGGTCTCCTCCTCCTCGCAACAACCAGCAGCAAAGCCTCTCCGCCATTGTGTGCCATAGCATCACTTCAGTTGGTGCTTTCCTGTTTGCTTTGGTCAAGCCTCCATTGGCATCTGTCTCCCTTTAGGCCTAATACCATGCAGGCTGGAGCTGAAAGGCTGCAGTGCCAAATAGGCCGCCTTCTTATTTTGGAGGACTCCTATCCTTTTCCTCTTCATCTGATTGAGTGTCCAGATCACAAGAGGGTATGTCCTCAGTGCCTGGCTTGGAAAATGACACCTCATTTTGCGGAGGGAGGAAATGCCTGTTCATGCACAGGAACGCAAGCCTCCAGGCTGGCATTTGAGAGGGTGGTACGTTTCTGTCCAAGAATTTTTCCTGCGCCGCTGAACACTCTCTTTCTGAAGGGATGGAACTGGGAGGATATCCGAGATGTGCTAGTCTTATACCTACAGTGTAGGCCAGGCAGCCCTTTGTTCATTCATAGTCTGGGTTGCCACCACAATAACGGTGCTCACTGTAAGCCTTGAACAACTCCTCCACCTCTTTTTTTTGCAGCTGCACGGTGGACCTCCTTTATATCTTTGGTCATAGCGGATGGGACATCGTCTCCATCTTCTTCAGCATCCAAGGAGGACAACTGTTCCTAGTGTGCTAGTGTCATCAGGCTTTCACTTTCGACTGGGACTGTTCTGCTGTGCTTTCTCAGAGGCTCGCCATAGGTGTACACACTGGATGATGATAGTGCATGGGAAGCTACCCCTGCTTGCACTCTGTCTTCATGTGCCCGCTGTTGCAGTATTAGCTCCTGCTCTTTGATTACCACCTCCTTCTTCAGACTTTGTGCATCCTCCCTTTTTCATGCTGCTCATTTGTAGTGAGGGTTAAGGGAAAAGGAGACCCAGCTGTGGCTTGCCTCTTTGATTTCGGAAAGGTAGGGGCTGGCTCTGAGGCCCTCCAGCAATTTCATTGCCAGTTGTGCTGCGATGTGGCTACCCACCTCCTTGAAATCTAATGCTGTTTGCGTGGTTTTTCTCTCCAGCAAGTGAAAGTATTGGCTAAGAGATGCATATGCGGATTATGCGCTGCTCACTAAGTTTGTTGCTTCATGAAATGGTCTCAGCAACATTACCATGTCCTTCATAAATATCCATTGCATTGTAGCTATATGGGTCTCCACAATCCTTCTTAGTGGTTCTGGCCCATCCAGGTACAGGTCCTGGATGACCTTCGTTTGTACCAACAGCCTCTCCATCATGAGGAAAGTTGAATTCCACCTTGTCTTCTCCTCTTGAATCAGATTTCGAGGTGGCAGGGACAAACGAGCTTGGGCCTCCCTGAGTGCTCATCTTGCTGTGCTGAAATGGTGTCGCAGAGGTATCGACATCTGGCAATGAGCTCCTTCACCTCTGGGTTGGTGGAGGGCACACTTTCAGCTGCTTTTTCACTCCATAACTTCTGCACCACTAGGTTGATGCAGTGCGCAAGGCTTGGGACTCGAGTGAGATCGGACTATCACACTGTGTTTGAAATGTTCTTTGCATTGTCTGTGACTATGAAGTCAACCTTCAATTTACATAGCTCCAGCCAGTCTTTCAGAATGCCTAAAAGTTCTTTCAAAATGTTCTGCACGGTGTGACTTTCACCAAAAGGGAACAGACGAAGAAGGTCCTGCCTCTGTCCTAGGCTGCTCTTCTCTCTGTACAACCAGTGAGCAGTCACGGTGAGATATTCCCGATGGGCACCACTGGTCCACAAGTCCATGATGATATGAACTTCCCTCCTTCTGCTTGCCTCAGCCTCCCTTCACTCTCTTGACTGTTTTCGTGTAAAGTTCTGGCACAGCTTTGTTGGCAAAGTACACCCTGCTTGGGACTTTCCATTGGGGGGAAAACGCTTGCATGAAGATCACCAACAATCTTCTTGTGGTTAAATCCAACCGCCTCTACTCTATTCTTGTCCTCCTTGATCTCTCTGCTGCCTTCGACACTGTTGACCACTCGCTCCTGCTTGAATCGCTTCACTCTCTGGGATTCCAGAATTCTGTCCTCGACTGGTTCCCCTCCTACCTTTCTGACCGCTCCTTCAGTGTTTCTCTTCCTAACTCCTCCCCCTCCTCCTCCCTGCCCCTCTCAGTTGGGGTTCCCAAGGCTCTGTCCTTGGCCCTCTCCTCTTCTCTATCTACACCCAGTCCCTAGGCAAACTCATTGCTTCCCACGGTTTCCAATACCACCTATACGCCAATGACACTCAACACTGTCTCTCCACTCCTTCCCTCTCCCCCTCTGTCCAAGCTTGTCTCACCAACTGTCTTTCCGATTATCTCTGCCTGGATGTCTAAACGCCAGCTTAAACTGAACATGGCTAAAACTGAACTCCTTATCTTCCCTCCCAATCCTTCCTCTCCCTCTTCCCTGTCAATTGCCATTGAAGGGGCCTCCATCCTCCCTGTCCCCCAAGCCCGTAGCTTGAGCTTCATCTTCAACTCGTACCTCACCTTCAAACCCTACATTGACTCCGTGGCCAAATCCTGCCACTTCTTCCTCCACAACATTGGTAAGATCTGCCCATTTCTGTCTGTCTCTGCCAAAACTCTCATCCATCCCCTAGTCATCTCACGCCTTGACTATTGTAACCTTCTCCTCGCTGGCCTTCCCCGCTCTCACCTTGCTTCCCTCATCTCTGTTCAACACTCTGCTGCCAGGATCATCCACCTAGCCCGTCGCTTTGACCATGTGCAGCCTCTCCTCTCCTCCCTTCACTGGCTTCCCCTTCCCGAGTGTATTCTGCACAAGCTCCTCGTCGTCACCTACAAAGCCCTTCATAACCTTGCTCTCCCCTACCTCTCTGCTCTGATCTCCCTCCGAACCCCTGTTCGAGCACTCCACTCCCACCCTCCCACGCCTCCCCTGCTCCCCCAACCGTCTTCCTCCCTTCTCCCTCGCTGCCCTGCACACCTGGAAATCCCTCCCTGCCCTCGTCCGCCTTGCCCCCACCCTCCACACCTTCAATTTCCTCCTCAAAACCCACCTCTTCCACTCTGCCTTTCCTAACTCCTGCTAATCACCCCCACCCAGGATTTTCTGCTACTTGTTATCTGCAAACTCCTACTGTAACTAAGCCAAGAACGTGTACTTGAGTTCTTGCATCCTCATGAATGTTGCATCCCTTGTCTCTCCCTCTGTTCCCCCTTCCCTGTCTTCCCTCCCTCTGTCTTTAGATTGTAAGCTCTCTAGCAGGTACCATGTCTATTTTATTCTCTGTAAAGTGCCAGGTACATTTCTGGCACTATATTATATACTTAATGATAATTAATTATATAATAATAATAATAATAATAATAATAATAAATAATAAAACCATCTGTCTCCACAAAGGAGAATGGTAGCATGCTGTCTGCAATCCACTGTGCTGTTTGAGCAACCAGTTGGCGTGCCTTTGGATTTGACGCCTTATAAATGGTCTTGTTTTCATAAACCTCTTAGAGTGTCATCTCTACTGGAAGAGATGGTGGTGAAACCGGTGAGCATGACAGTGACTCCTGCAAAGAAGAGGTTTTCAGAGCCTGAGAGTGGGTTGCTGCTTCTGCTGCTGTAGTAGACACAGAGGTGACAGGCTGCTTCTAGAAGTTAAGGACGGTGGGGTGTTTCATCTTCAAGTGTGTGCTGATCATTGTGGTGCCCAACTTTTCCAACAGTCTCCCACAATGTTATGGGGCCCTGCAGTAATTGCAAATAGCGATACGTGGATCGCCTTCTTTCAATTCACAGTGATTCCACACCCATGAATGTCCACTTGGTTTTTTTCACCTGTGCTTCTCTTTGGGGTGTCAGGAACAGGCTCTGCAACCTCAGTGTCCAACTCCATAATATCATCACCACCGCCACCACGACTAACATGACTACTACGACTAGGTGGAGGAACATTTGGGGGAGGAGGGACACTGCTGTAGGAACTGCTGCTTGCCATGGACGCGAAAGTGCTGGTGCCTGCAAGAGGAGAAGTTGAACAGCACTTTTTGGTATTGATCCCGGTGAGTAGGGCTCGTCAATGGCATCGTCGTCATCCTGATCTGACTCAAAGACGGTGTTGGTGACGAATCCACATCTAAGACCACGAAGATCGTCATCATAGTCTATGTTGATGTCAGTGACCGTCTCCTCCTCTTCTTCAATATCAAAGACTGGCTCTGGCATGTGTAGATTCTGTGGAGGAGTCCGTGGATGGTCTTCTTCATCTATCCTTTCCTCCGAGTGGGACTGTTTGTTGCTGTACTTTTGTAAACATTGGAGGTTCTTGAAGAACCAACAGCTGCCTCCTTCTACACTCCTGTGAGCTGGATGCACCAGACAACACCAGCTGCTCATCTGTTGGTGCCTTTGTCCTGGGGCACATGGAACAGGAGGAGTAGCAGTAGCTTTCTTGTTCTTTCTGGACTTCTGACCCCTTAGCAAGATAATTCTCTTAAGTTCAGACTTGCCCCTCTCCCACTGTTTTTTGCCTGTCCTCCCTTCCTGCCATCCATACTAAAGTAATTTATATTGTTTGACTCAATAAAAGTCTTCCCATCATGGAGATCTCCCTCCTCCATACTGTCATTTTGAAGACAAGCCCTGATGGTGCTTCCATCCCCATAGTAACACCGTGCTTTCTTCCAAACTTCCATCCTACAGCCCAAGCGGAATCCAGCAGGGTGCACTGTTGATATACATCCTCATCACAATCATCAGTGTTAGCTGCATACACGTGCATGCACACATACACCCCCACCTCACTCACTGTCAAGTGGACTGGTCTGGTCACTAGTTTCTGTGTTTGTTGTGTGGACTAGAATTGAGGGTCCTCCTTGCGATCTTCAGTGTCCACTGTCCTTCTGCGAGAGGCATGTACTGGAGGTGCTTGTGTTGACTGAGGACAAAGGACAGCAACAACAACAAACTTCTTGAATACAACATTAATATTTTTAGATTTTGATTTAGTAAAAAAAAACCTCAGTCACCTGGTTTGGAGGAGAAAAATAAAACCTCTTTTTTACGTCTTTCTGGGAATTATTAACTGATGGTATAAGCTCTTAGAAGAACCATTAACTTTGGTAAGAGTATTGCGCTTAGTGAATATAATTTAGATGTTTTCCAGAATGCTTTCACAGAGATCTTTAAAAATTGATTCTGTCCTGCTCTCAATAAATGCACTCCATCTCTGTCCTACAGTGAAAGCGAATCTCTGGGGAAAATCCCTATGCCAAATTGTATCCATGTCTCGATCATGCAGAAAACCATGCATTGCTCTGTTTACATTTCTCATCAATTTCCTAAGCTTGCAAACCTTCCTTGTGTATTATTATTATAAGCATTTATATAGCACCAGCAATGTACCTGGCGCTTACAAAGAATAAGATAGACATGGTCCCTGCTCGAGAGCTTACAATCTAAAGACAGGGGGAGGGGAGACAGGGAAGGGGGAAACCAAGGGAGAGACAAGGGATGCGACATTCATCAGGATGGGAGGAGGATGTGGGAGGGGATGGAGGAGGAGCGGAGTGCTCGAGCAGGGGTTTGGAGGGAGATCAGGGCAGAGAGGTTGGGGGGAGCGAGGTTGTGAAGGGCTTTGTAGGTAAAGACGAGTAGCTTGTGCAAAATACACTTGGAAAGAGGGAGCCAGTGGAGAAAGGAGAGGAGAGGCTGCACGTGGTCAAAGCGATGGGCTAGGTGGATGATCCTGACAGCAGAGTTTTGAACAGAAATAAGGGAAAAAAGTGGGAGCGGGGAAGGCCAGCGAGGAGTAGGTTACAATAGTCTAGACGTGAGATGACTAGGGCGTGGATGAGAGTTTTGGCAGAGGAGGCAAAAAAGGGTGGATCTTGGCAAAGTTGTGGAGGGAGAACTGGCAGGATTTGGCAACCGAGTCAATGCAGGGTTTGAACGTAAGGTGCAAGTCGAAGATGAAGCTCAAGCTGAGAGCTTGGGGGACAGGGAGGATGGAGACCCCTTCAATGGCAATTGACAGGGAAGAGGGAGAGGAAGGACTGGGAGGGAAGATAAGGAGTTCAGTTTTCACCATGTTCAGTTTGAGTTGGCGTTGAGACATCCAGGCAGAGAGATCGGAGAGACGGTTGGTTAAGACGAACTTGGACAGAGGGGGAGAAGGAAGGAGTGGAGAGAGAGAGCTGAGTGTCATCAGCGTATAGGTGGTATTGGAAGCCGTGGGAGGCAATGAGTTTGCCTAGAGATAGGGTGTAGATAGAGAAGAGGAGTGGGCTGAGGACGGAGCCTTGGGAAACCCTGACCAAGAGGGGTAGGGATGGGGAGGTGTTAGGAAGAGATAAATTGAAGCAGCGGTCAGAAAGGTAGGAGGAGAACCAGTCAAGGACAGAGTCCCGGAATCCAAGGGAGTGGAGTGATTCAAACAGGAGCGAGTGGTCAACAGTATCAAAGGCAGCAGAGAGATCAAGGAGGACCAGAATAGAGTAAAGGCGGTTGGATTTAGCCACAAGAAGATCGTTGGTGATCTTAGCAAGAGAGGTTTCAGTGGAGTGAAGGGGGCGGAAGCCAGATTAGAGTGGATCAAGAGAGGAGTTGGCGAAGAGGAGGTCGAGGCAATGAGAGTAGACAACTCGTTCAAGCAGCTTGGAAGCAAAAGGGAGGAGGTAGACAGGACAGTAATTAGAGGGTTCAGAGGGATCCAGAGTGGACTTTTTGAGGATGGGGGAGACAGTGGTGTGTTTAAAGGCAGATGGGACGGAGCCGGTAGAGAGGGAGAGGTTGATGATGTGCAGGAGGGAAGGGGCGACGGTGGAGGAAATGGAGGTCACAAGGCGGGAAGGAATGGGGTCGAAGGGGCAAGTGGAGGGGTTGGAGGAGGAGAGCAGGGAGGAGATTTCCTCAAGGGAGGCGGGAGGGAAGGAGGACAGNGGAAAGGGAGGAGATTTCCTCCAGGGAGGCGGAAGGGAAGGAGGACAGAAAAGAGGTGGAGGGAGGGGGGTGAGTAGCAGTGGGAGAGGACTTGGAAGCGATATCCAGGCAGATCTTGTCAATCTTAGAGGTGAAAAAGAGAGCAAGATCCTGAGCGGAGAGAGAAGAGGGAGGAGGATTGAGAAGGGAGTCAAAGGTGGAAAAGAGGTGGTGAGGGTCCCAGGAGCAGGACTCAGTGCAGATGGCATAGTACTGCTGTCTAGCGAGGGAGATAGCAGGTTTGAGCGATGAGAGGCAGAATTTGAAGTGGAGGAAGTCGGAGTGTTAGTGGGATTTGCACCAGAGGCATTCCACAGCCCGGGTGCAGGAGCGGAGATGGCGAATGGTGGGGGTGAGCCAAGGGCGAGAGTTACGGGAGTGAGCTGGGCGGGAGGAGAGGGGGGCAAGGGAGGCGAGGGTGGAGGCGAGAGAGGAGTTGAAGGTGGAGATGGCAGAATCAGGGGGGGGGGAGGAGGAGAAGACTGAGGGGAGAAGAGGAGAGAGGGAGGAGGCAAAGTCCTGGGGCACAATGGCCTGCAGATCACGGAAGGGATGGGGATATGGGGGAGAGGAGGGGGAGCAGTGGGAGAGGTTGAAGGAGGCAAGGAAATGGTCAGAGATGGGATGGTGTTCGAAGGAGAGATAGGAAACAGAACAGTTCCTAGAGAACACGAGATCAAGAGAGTGACCATGAGGGTGGGTGGGGGAACAAGTCCAGAGGTGGAGATTAAAGGAGGACGCTAAGGAGAGGAAGCGAGCGATGTAAGGTTGGGAGGTATTGAAGTCGCCAAGGATGAGTGTGGGGGTGTCGTCAGAGAGCAATGGGGTGAGCCAGGCCTCGAACTCGGAGAGAAAGGAGGAGAGGGAGCCGGGGGGTGGTGTGTAGATAATAGCAACACGGAGATGGAGAGGGGAGTAGAGGCGGATGAAGTGAGCCTCAAAGGAGGGGAAGGAGAGAGAGGGGGGAGGGGTTGAAAGTGGCAGGAAGAGGCGAGGAGGAGGCCCACGCCACCACCCCGGTCTTCGGAGCAGGGCTGGTGGGAGAAAGAGAGGTCTCCATAGGAGAGGGTGGCATGGGTGACAAAGTCAGTGGGGGAGATCCAGGTTTCAGTGAAGGCGAGAAGGTGAAGGGAGCGAGAGAAGAAAAGATCATGGATATAGGGGGGCTTTATTAGCAGAGGAGCGACAGTTCCAGAGGAAGCAGGAGAACGGGAATTCATCAAGGGAGAAACAGGGAATGGGGATAAGATTAGGGGAAGGGGGGCGATGGGATCAGCGAGAGATGGGCATTGGGGCAGAGGTGGAGGGGGCAAGAAGTGGTGGGGGGGAGGAGAAGGAGGAGGTGTGGGGATGGTGGAGTGGGATGATAGGCATAGTGGGAGGCAGTAGGAGAGGGGAAAGAAGTAGGGGGATAAGCAGGAGAGAGGGTATAGAGAGGGAGGGGAGGGAGGAGGTGAGAGAGAATGACAGGCATCTTGGTGGGTCCACAGATACAGGCTGGTACCAGGTGCACAGGAACTTCCCTGGAGGATGCCTCAGTCTTCCAGAGTTGTTGACAGTGACGCTTGCTCCATGCGTGTCCTCTGGCCAAGGCACCACAGCTTAGTGGTAGCGTGTTCTCTCCACTGGCAGCAGTATCTTGAAACGGATAGGGGATGGGGCACTGCCGCTGCTGCCCCTGCAAACGGGCCCAGCCAACGGGTGACACCCTTTGGAAACGATTCTATGATATCGGACAGGTCAGCTTTCCTTGCTTACAGCAAAGCAACACCTGTGATAGACCCAAATCCTTTCCACCACAGTGGGTCATAATTCCAGAAGGAGGTAGAATAAATCTTCTCCGGTTTGGGAAGAACGTCATGCCATCTCATTCCTCCAGTTCCGAGCCAGTAGTTGTTATAAATGTTTATGTCAGAGGAAAAGTGAAGCCTCTCTTTGGGTGAGCCGGAGAGCACCTGCCTTGCCCTGCCAGCAGCAGGCACCACCACAAGCACCCAAAAAAATAAACTATATTATGATGACCAGCATGTTGCCTCCTCGCCTGCCTCCATGTGTTCCTAGTACAGTACATCCAAGCTCTGTGGTAGGTGGGTGCATGCGTGCATTCCTCTGGGGTGCACTACAGAGACAAGACTAGGAGAGAGTTAGCCCATATTATTATTATTTATTATTTATTTTTATTTATTTATTTATTAGCAAGCATTTATATAGCGCCAGCATTTTACCTGATGCTTTACAAAGTAATGTCATAGACATGTTTCCTGCCCAAGGGCTTACAATCTGAGAGACAGAGGTGGGGAGAGGGGAGACGAAGGAAGGAGAACAGAGGGAGAGACAAGGAGTGTAACATTCACGAAGATGCGAGGTCCCAGGTGAACGTGCTTGGCTTGGTTACATCGAGAATGATGGCTGGCTGGTCCATGTGGTGAGGTTATGAGTACACAGACCTCAGGTAACATATTGTATTGGATGGTAGGTATCAGCAGGTGTTAGGTGAGGGGAGCGAGGAGTCGGGGACGGGAGGGCAGAGAGGAAGAGGTGGGTTTTGAGGAGGGATTTGAAGGTATGAAGGATGGGGGCGAGGCGGATGTGGGCAGGGAGGGAGTTCCAGGCGTGGGGGGCAGCTAGGGAGAAGGGAGATAAGGGGAAAGCGGGGGAGGCCAGTGAGAAGGAGGTTACAGTAATCGAGGCGAGAGATGGCCAGGGCATGAACAAGGGTTTTGTCAGCGGAGACGGAGAGAAACAGGCAAATCTTAGCAATGTTATGGTGAGAGAAGCAATAGGATTTGGCAACAGAGTCAATGTAGGGTTTAAAAGAAAGGGTTGAGTCAAAGAGGAAGCCTAAGCTACGGTCTTGGGGGATGGGAAGGATGGTGACCCTGTCGATAAGGATTGACAGGGAGGAGGGAGAGGAAGGATTAGGGGAGGGGGGGATAAGGAGTTCAGTTTAAGCCATGTTGAGTTTGAGTTGACGTTGAGACATCCAGGTAGATATATCAGAGAGACAGCTGGTGAGGCGAGCTTGAACAGATGGAGAGAGAGAAGGGAGTAGAGAGAGAGAGTGTCATCAGCATAGAGGTGATATTGGAAGCCATGGGAGGCAATGAGTATGCCTAGGGACAGGGTGTAGATAGAAAAGAGGAGAGGGCCAGGGACAGAGCTTTGGGGAACACCAACCAAGAGGAGAAATGAGGAGGTGGAGTTGGCAAGTGACACATCTAAGGGGGGGTCAGAGAGGTAAGAGGAGAACCAGTCAAGGACGGAGCCACGAAAGCCAAGGGAGTGAAGTGAGTCCAGGAAGAGTGAGCAGACAACAGTATTGAAGGCAGCAAAGTGGTCAAGGAGGACAAGGATGGAATAGAGATTATTAGATTTAGCCACAAGAAGATATTTGGTGATCTTAGTGAGAGCATTTTCAGTAGAGTGAAGGGGGCAGAAACCAGATTGGAGGGAGTCAAGGGAGGAGTTGGCAGAGAGGAAGTCGAGGCAGTGGAAGTAGACAACACGTTAAAAAGTTTGGAAGCAAAAGAAAAGAGTGAGACAGGATGGTAGCTAGAAGGGTCAGAGGGGCCAAGAGTGGACTTTTTGAGGATAGGAGAGATAGTGGCGTGCTTGAAGGCGGAGGGAAAGAAGCCAGTGGAGAGGGAGAGGTTGATGATGTGCAGGAGGGAAGGGACGACAGTGGAAGCAATGGCGGTCAGGAAGCGGGAGGGGATGGGTTCAGGGGGGCAAGTGGAAGGGTTGGAGGAGGAAAGCAGGGAGGAGATTTCCTCAAGGGCAGCAGGAGGGAAGGACGATAGGAGAGAGGGAATGGAGTAGGAAGAGGAGAGGAGCGGGAAGCGATGTCAAGGCAGATCTGGTCTATCTTGGACATGGAGAAGGAAGCGAGATCCTGAGCAGAGAGGGAGGAGGAGGACAGGGGGGCTTGAAGAGGGAGTCAAAGGTGGAGAACAAGCGGCGAGGGTCCCAAGAACAGGATTCAATGCGGGAGGCGTAGTAATGCTGTCTAGTGAGGGAGATAGCAGAAGTAAGGGAGGAGAGAGAGAATTTGAAGTGAAGGAAGTCAGCATGAGAGTGGGATTTGCACCAGAGATGTTCAGCAGCATGGGTGCAGGAGCAGAGGTGGCGGATACTGGGGGTGAACCAAGGACGGGGGTTATGGGAGCGGGAGGAGAGGGGCAAGGGAGTCAAGGGTGGAGGAGAGCGAGGCATTGAAAGCTGAGACGGCAGAGTCAGGAGAGGAGGAGGAGGAGAAGACTGAGGGGAGAAGGGGGGAGAGAGAGGAGGCAAAGTCCAGAAGGTTTATGGCCTGCAGGTCACGGAAGGGACGTGGAGAAGGGGAAGGGGAGTGGGGTGGACAGTGGGAGATGTTGCAAGAGGCAAGGAAGTGGTCAGAGATGGGATGAAGATCGAAAGAGAGATCAGAGACAGAGCAGTTCCTAGAGAAGACGAGATCAAGAGAATGGCCGTTAGCGTGGGTGGGGGAGTTGGTCCAGAGGTGGAGGTTGAAGGAAGAGGCTAGTGAGAGGAAGCAAGAGATGGAGGGCTGGGAAGGGACATCAGTGTGAATGTTGAAGTCACCGAGGATGAGAGGGGGGGGGGTATCGTTGGAGAGGAAGAAAGTGAGCCAGGACTCGAATTCAGAGAGAAAGGAAGAGAGGGGGTTGGGGGACAGTAGATGACAGCGACGCAGAGATGGAGGGGGGAGTAGAGGCGCACAGAGTGAGCCTTAAAGGAAGGGAAGGAGAGAGAGGCGGGAGGAGAAAGCGGTTGGAATTGACAGGAATTAGTGAGCAACTCCTAGGGTTGGAATTCCTAACCCTAACCCTAACCCCTGACCATCTGTGTGTGAAAACAGTCGTCTAGGCGCTGCAGTGGCTCCCTGGCCCGGGGTGGGTCAGGAAACACAGGCTGCCACTCTCCAGGTTGTAAAGGGGCACTGAATGAACGTGCCCACAGCTGGAGAGCCGTCCTGCTGCCCTGCCCACCCACCCTGCAACAGATGTGCTGGCCAGCAGCTCTGCCCCCTGCCATGACAGGCAGCCATGGTGGTCCCTACCGCACAGCAAGGGTCAAACAGATGTGTTGACCCACGTTGGTCCACGTGGGCGGCCCTTAGACTGAGATGTGTGCCTGGGATCATCCAAGGGACTCATTCCAGGCCAGCCACCTACCCACCACAGGGCAGTAGCAGACCAGCGGGGAAGGAATAAATAAATATTCTGCACTGGTCAGACCTCATCTGGAGTACTGTGTCATTCTTAAAGTGTGGTGCCCAGAACTGGGCACAGTACTCCAGATAAAGTCTGACCAGTGCAGAATATTTATTTATTATTAGTATTATTATTATCAGCACTTAATATCCCTCCATCTCCTGCCAAATGGCAGCTTGGGGCGGCTTACAAATAATACCAATTAAAAACCATAAAATCACAATGGATAAAACCAGAATGTAAAACACAACAACTGATGGAGCTAAAACACTCCTCCTCCTAACCACCCACTACCTGTCTCCCACATCAAAGGCCTGGCGGAACAGCCAGGTCTTACACTGTCCTCGGAAGGAGGGAAGGTCCTGGATCAAACGGACCACTACCAGGAAGGAGTTCTACAGCCTCAGGGCGACCACTGAGAACGCCCTCTCTACAGTTGCCACCTGAGAAACTCAGGGGACTTCAAGAAGGGCACTCCCTGTCGACCGCAGAATAGAGTGGAACTATTACTTCTCGTGACTTAGAAACTATGCTTGTGTTAATGCAGCCTAAAACTGCATTAGCCTTTTTAGCAGCTGCATCACACTGCTGACTCATGTTCAGTTTGTGATTAATACAATCCCTAGAATCACATAAGGCTGCTTGAGGCTTTTTTTTTGTTTCCTTTATAGACAAAATTTGCTAATTTTCAAAGACTGCTCTGCACTAGCTAATAGCTATGGGCTGCCTTATAGCTTTGTTAATCTGTTGCTGGGGAGTAAAGTTTCACTGAGCCCAGTGGATGATTCTCATGCTCCTTTCTGGTTAAGCATAAAAACAGGCCTTGCATATGTCAAAGTTGGTGCCAAAAACTTGAAGCATCTTAGACACCTGGGTCAAAGTGACTTGCCCAAAATCACACAGCAAATGTGTGGGAGAGCTGGGAATACGGCCCAGATCCCCATTACCTCAGTCTTGTTCTTGAACTACAAGACCTGCCCTTCTTGTCTCAGGGTAAAAATTTGCACTGATTTAAATGTCAATAGGATGTAGCAAGGGAGACAATAAATGTTAGCATTAACTGGCTTAGGAGATAGAACTTAGCACCATCAGACCTTACTAAGTGCAGCATTCCTCTGGATAAAGAACTGGATGGGAGCCACTTTCTGTTGTGAAGCCACCATAAAACTCTGCTCTTCTCCAGTTAGAGCACAGGAACTAGAGAGTTGAGACCATCAATATCCTGCCTCAACACCGGCTTACGGCACTCTTTTCACATTTCCTTCCCTCACACTCTTTATTCATTTATTTGTCTATTTTATTATGATTATCCAACAGGACATTGGACAAAAATGCCCTTTCCTCAACATCCTTGTTTTCCTTTCTTTTCTTTTTTTTTAGTCAAAGTCCTATCCTCCTTTTAACTTAAAGATCCCTAGCATCTCACTTGGAAGAAAGGACCTGTGTCCTTGGTTATTGGTAACCTTTGTTCAGCAACCTAGTGAGTTCCCTGCATTCCCAAGGCAAAAGCTTTCTTTTCCCCAACTCTCAGATCCTGTTAATTATTGGTATGTCTCAAACATATTTGTTTCTAAAATTAATGGAGGCAGTAACATTATACTTCCTTGAATGGTCTGGGTTCATTTCAAAGGGCTAACCTGAGACTGTGTGAATGCAGGTTATCATGCGAGGTTTTCCAGATTATTCCTTTTTATACAAGGATTTTGTAAACACAAAGTCAAAACGCTAACCGGTGAACAAGACCCAACAACCAGAAAACCTGCCAAAAATCAAGCAGGGAGCAAAAGAAAACCAGTCAGCAGCAAAGATTGCACCCGCACGGCAAACTTAATTAGATGGGAAGGAAGTTTGCTGGATAAAGGGCCTGCGGCAACATGGAGCTAACAGTGAAGATGACTAATTGGACAAATCTGTGTTTGAAGAGGTAAAAAGGAGACTGTAGTTCCAAATAGCTTTAAGCCAATGGAATGCCTGGGTTCCCTGGGCTGAATGTCAATATTGATCTCAACCTATAGTACCCTTGACGTGAAGCAAAAATAATTGAAAACCACAGACCCAAGGCAGATGGGAAGGCATCTTGATGCAGTGACAGCTGGTGGGTTCTAAGGCTGGTGGGGCCAACCCAATGGTAGGCAGAGCCAACCCAACGGTTAAGCCAGTAATGTGGCTTAACCTTCACAGCAAAGAGTTCTCAGGGTTAACATTGGAGGGGCATTACATTAGTTAACCCTGCGAACTCCTTGCTGATGTGTGAAGCCCTGCCACTGGGGGACAGAGAGCTCTCTTATTGGGGTCCCATCCACTGTCTCTCTCCCACCAGGTCTCCCATCCCTGAGGCTCCCAGTCTCATTCCATCCAGTGTCTCCCAGTCCTCCTCCCCCCAGTGCCTCCTCACAATCACATTCTCCAGTGTCTCCCAGTCCTCCTCCCCCAGCCCCACTCCCCCTAGCTCCATTCCCCAGTCCCTCCCCCAAGCCCCATTCCCCAGTGTCTCCCAGTCCTCCTCCCCTCACACTCACCCATTCCCATTCCCCAGTGTCTCCCAGCCAACACAAAATGGTGCTGCTTCCCAGCTAAAACCCACACCCACCTCAGCTAAAACCCACACAGCCTCATGCACATGCAACTGCTCCTCCTTCTGCACCTGCATCTTGGTGCCTGGGCGTTTGGCTCAGCTGCCCAGTCATCATTTAAAACAGCAGCCATAGGGCTCCATTATATACTGCCCTCTCTGGTCAAAAATTAGAATGGCCCCTGCGGTGCCTGCAGTATGGGCTGTGAAAGCAGCCGCCCATACTGCAAACGGCACCATTTTGACCCTTACCGGCTTACTTACAGGCTTCCTCTAGAGTTCCCAGTGATGATCCCTCCTTCATGGCCCCACCCCAGTTGCACCACGCACGCTGCTGCTGCTGCTTTAGCAGCAAGCGTGCCAAGGAAAATGAGCCACATGCGCATGCACACAGATAGCACGTGCACAGTTAGCATCTCAGACCCAGAAGTGCTGCTTCAAAGCAGCAGTGGTAGCAGCGACGAAGTGCACAGCCTGCTCCTGGGCAGTATCGACTGAGTAAATTATTTTATGTCACTGCGGGGTGATCGGGGACTAGTTCTGAGGGCCAAGAAGGGCAGTGCCCCAGATTTCATAGGGGGCACACCATACCTGTCTTGATGTATCAATGGGTTTCATAATCCATTATAAGGTTCATGAACTACTTGCAGATGATTTCCAAGTTTCCAAAATAAAAAGTTGCCATTGTCATTACATAGCACAGAAAAGGAAATAACATGGGACCAATTGCAGGATAAAGGCTTCTTTTAAGAGATAATGCTGGGTTGCAATATAGTACAGTTTAAGTAGAAAGGCTCTAGACCAGGGAAGGGGAACTTTTTCCTTCCCAGGGACCACTTTGAAAATTAATACAAGCTACAGTGGCTGCATAGACATTTGGGGTAGGGATTCTTAAGGGGTGCCCTCAGGAGGAGGAGGAGGATCCAGATCATGGATTGTGCCATGGAACTTTCTCCTTCCTATCCCCGTGTGCCTGCCCTCATCTCTGCTCCTTTACCCGGAGCTTACTCTTTCAGTGCTTGGAGATGGGAACTGAATCCAGGGGCTATATCCAGGAACTGGGAAGGGGCCAAATAAGAACTAGCTGCGGGTCAAATTTGGCCCAGGCCGGAGGTTTCCCACCCCTGCTCTGGACCCATGTTCTATTTTGATTTTTAAAATGGAACTTCAAGCACTAAAATCAACAAAGAAAGTTAGGTTATGAAATCCTGATATAGTTTGATTCAAAAACCTTATTGTTATTAAAATGCTTATGCATGATAATGCTTATCCACGATAAGCCATGTGCTTATCATTTGTTTCCATCACTGGTGATCATCTGGAAGAGTGCACTTCCTGAAACAAAAACAAGGTCATTCTATCCCTGGTTGAGATTTGGCTGGTGTAATCACTTTTTTGAACGATCCACTTTTTAGTGAGTTCCAGAGGACTCTGCTCTGTTGTCCCACCAGTTGAATAGGCACATGAGGGAGACTACAGATGTTACTTACCAGACATCATAACCACCTGCAAATGCAGCGCATGTGGAAATTCCTGACATTGTAGTGTGGATGATTGAACAGATGATTATGCTGCTGCATGTTTGTATAGTTACTCAATAGTCCCCTCCCACCAGTGGCTGACTGGAAGATATCCCTGCGCACAAGTCTCTTTTAGCCTAAATGAATTCTGGGGTGCTTGCTTAACTCTCGGTGTATCGTGGACGTGTGCACTTAGCTGTTGAGAATGGTGGTGAGGGGCATTTCTGGAAGCTCTCTGCCAGGGCTTCCACCCAACCTCCTGACTTGTACCAACAACCATTCCCAACACCTAGTATGCAATGCAACCCACTCCAGCCCCCTTTTTCCCTGCTCTGCATTGACATTATTATTATTTATTTATTTATTTTATTTTATTCGCATTTATATAGTGCCAGCGATGTACCTGGCGCTTTACAAAGAATAAGATAGACACGGTCCCTGCCCAAGAGCTTACACTCTAAAGACAGGGGGAGGGGAGACAGGGAAGGGGGAACAGAGGGAGAGACAAGGGATGCAACCAATGCATACCTTGGATACGTTTACTTGCATTTTCATTTTTGTACCCACAACTGCAGTGTCTGTTTAGAAAGCAACAAACAAAGTAAATTCATTTCTTGCTTCTATATCTCATTCTCATGGACCAAGAGTCATTTTGTTAGGCTTTGGGTGTAATCCTCTCAATCTGTCTTTTGCTATCAATTTCAGAGAAGGCAGGATTACCTCAAGTGTTTCTAAGTACAGTTATCTTTTTATTGATCGCAGACAGTTGTGGAAATGTGATTGTCGTGTTGGCCCAGCTTTGTGGTGATGTATTTTCTACTGTTTGCTCTTTAAATGAAATGCCAAATGTATGCCTTATGGAATGAGTTACTTTCTCCTGGAACTACTTCAAATATACTCCAGTATGGCCCTTTTCACATGGGTCCCCCCCCCATACACGTGTGTGGGGGGGGGGCACCCATGCGAATGACGGGTGCAGGGGGGATGGGTGGGCACCCATGGGAACACTGTGGGGGGGGGCATGGGCATTCCCGCATTCCACCCACTTCCACCCATCACCCACGCACGGAGCAACAGGCACCAATGCCCGATGTACCATTCGTGGAGATGGGTTGGAGGTCCATGGGAACGCACCCCTATGCACCACCCACATACCGTGCTGCCCACCCATCCCCCCACCCACCGACCGCAGCCCGTGTGGAAAGGGCCTATGTTTTACACACACACAATATATTTCCAGCTGGTGTTAGGCATGCACTGTAACTTCTAGCCATCTGTATTGTTCCGGCATAAATGTAAGAGCCTCTGATTTTCTGTGTGCAGATCAGATAGCATTTTTTGCTTTGGAAAAAGGAGTCAAGAGGAACTCCGAAGGGTCAAGATGAACTTTGTAGCAAAATGCACTTGTTCTCAGCTGACCGTGTTCTCTAAAGTATCTCAATCTATTATTTACTTTGAAAAGAAACTATATTTTATAAACTCTCTAACCTTTTGAACTGTTTCAAATGTTTGTGAAATTGCTTGGACTCAAGTGAACTATTAATATCTAGTAAGTTGGGAACATTTTTTGTTGTTTTGTTTGTTTTTTATAAGATACAATGCTACATTGCCAAAACTAATAAACAGAAAAGCAGTGTAGCTTTAAATGTCTGATTTTCATCCATAAAAAATAAACTACCGGACACAAACTTCACTTTGAAGGGGTATTAAAAAGAAAAGTCTGCTGTTTGTTGTTTAAAGTTTCAGTTGTTCTAAGCAGTCTTCAAAGACAGATCTCTAATAAAATGGCTCAACATACAGTGAATTCTCAATTGTCTATAGCTCTTCAGTGTGAAGGAAGATACAATTTACATGGTTCAGATTATTTTGCCAGGTGTGGTAATGCAGTCAGCTTTAAAGCTGTTTTTCAGATTTGGGTTCTCTTCCATGGCCAGCAACATCTGTGCTATTTCTGATGGACCTATGACCACGGAATTTGGATGCAGTCATGTTTTTTTAGTCATGATCCACAGATGTAATCAGCAGCAGAATTTTGGCCTTACAGTTGGGACTGAGTTAGTGACTCAGTTGATGGCATGAACAGAATAACCTCTTGTTCTTGAACTTTTGCAGTTAAAGTTGAATTAATTTCTGTAACTTGACTTTGAATTATCATGATGATTATTGAAATGAAAGACATAGGGTGAAAACAGACATGACGCTAGCCACCCTTTCACCACCCTTGGTGGTCATTTATGCATGTTTCAGGGCTGCATAGGGCACCAAAACAGCCCTGCAACATGCATAAATAACCACCACGGGTGGTTAAAGGGTGGTTAGCGTCATGTCTGTTTTCACCCAGAGAGTGGAACGTTGGAAATTATTAATGTCATGTATTTTTGTTTAAAGGCCATCCTGAGCCATGTGGCACATCAAGCTGCTCTGGTTGAGACACGTCAATTGATGTGGCCTTGGTGCACAAGAGAGGGTGTTTTTAAACGAGATACTACCATGCATGGTTACCCAGGAGCCACTCAACTGACTCCCCATCTGAAGCTGGTGTGGGGTGAGGGGGATGCATGATCCCGTGAGCCACTCAGCATCCACTTATGGCACACTGCCGAAAAATCAGGAGCGCACCATGCGGGACAAGCAAAAAAGTGCATGGCGGCAGCCACCCACACCAGCAGACAGGTCCCCCATTCATAGGCACTGTCGGCGTGGGACAAGGCCTTTGCCACAAGCACTGGGGAGCCCAGTGCCCCCAGCACTGATGTCTGGGACCTGTCCATTTCAAAGCTCAGCCTGGCCGTGGTCTGCGGCAGTGGGAGTGTGTGGTGGCTGCTGCAGTAGCCACCCATTAGAATCCCTCCCCATGCACTCCACCTGAATGGCTGCTCGGCAGCTGTGCCACTTAGCAGCCATTGACCGCGCCTCCAATCCTTGCTCATTTAAACACGCCCAAAGTGCTGTGTCCAGTACTGCATCCAACCTCCTTTGACTTTCCCAAACCAATAAATCAGGTCCCCATTCACATCTGAGTAGACCGGAGGCAGCCATCTTGTGTGAGACAAAGCAGGAGTTGAACTTGCAGCCTTCGGGGATGTAGTGGATTCCCTTAACCGCTCGGCCACTACACCTCTATTTTTGTTAAGGGTTTGTCATTAAATGTATATAAAGCAGTGATTCCTTGAAAAACAGAAATAATGTCTCTTTTCCCCAAAATATGGTAACTGGGCTTTGTTTATTCTCTGGTAGTTTCCCCCCACCCCCCAGTATTGCTGTGATTGTAGCCTACTGCACCGTCCTTAGCAATGTGACAGGATTTACACTATCCATCATCTAACAGTGCCAACTCCAACTTTCAAAACTTGTGTTACCACACTCCCAGTTACGTGAAGCTTTTCTCCATAACCACAAGGGCTAGACATTTACTTTTATATAAAAAAAATAAAAAAAATAAAAGATAAATGTGCAATATAGGGTGTTAATAGACGAGACGATGGCAGCACCATCATGACCTGACCCGCTGCCAACACGGTCCTGACTGGTCGGGTCAGCCAACAGACGTGCCAGCTACCGGGCCACCAAGGAGAGCGAGGAGCCACATGTGGCCGACGGGCCCCACCCCTGTGTTGCGCCCAGCACCCTCCCGTGGCAAACAGCCAGGCAGTCCCAATCCAGACCAGGTCACAGCGGGCTAAAACACACGTGATAACCCGCTGTGGCCCAGTTGGTTAGATGGTAGCCCAGACTGTGACCCCAGAAGTCTCTGGGTCTGCAGCCCAGGTTTGCCACTGACGCACCCCGGAGCAATCTCAGGTGAACATCTGGTGGCACACCGACAAATGTGCTGGTGGCTCCTGGGCCAAAGCGGGTCCCCATCACATTCGTTAACATTAATAGTCCTGTGACTCTTAGCAGCTAGAGCTTCAAGAAAACCATCCGACAGCGTAAGACTCCTAAAAACAATCTCAAAAAGTAGCAGTGCAATTTATGACATTTCAGTGGCATAGCCTGACAAACCACGCTCTGAACACCTAGTTATCCTTTTGTTTTAAGGAAGCAATGGAAGAAATTAAAAACTTGGTTTTCAGGAAAACAGGGGGTTTCATATCAGATCTTTCAGACTGGAAAAAAAGATATCTTAAAACACAAAGGGTGACATTCTGGTTCTATGTAATTTTTTGAAATTATTGTTGTTGTTAAATCAGCGATGTGACTGAACAGCCATGAATTAGAGACAGGTCACTGCCCTGAGGGGCTTACAATTTAGATGGACAAGAGAAGGAAGAGGGGAAGCTTGAGAAGACACAGGTGCATTTGCTTAGCTTCACTACAGGGGGAAAGCAGGGACGCTGAAGAATAGGATGATAGAAGAGTATCAGGGAGCAGTCCATGGGAATAAAGGGTGAAGTAAAGTTGATGGCAAATTCCCCATTGGCTTTAGCAAAGCCAGAATTTAATCCTAAGAAATTTGTGAATGTGCTGTGTGTATCTTTTTGAATAAAGAAATTTTGAAAACATTCTACCAAAATTCCTTTGGAATAGTAGCCTTTCCAAATTTGAAGGGTTTGTAAAAACAAAACCAAATACTCACATGCTGTCCTGTCTTCATTACTTAGGACAAAGGTTCCAAAACAGAACCCCAATGGGCTTATGCCATTTCTGTATGGGGTCATGATCTGTTAAATATAATTTACTGCCTGGGTAACGGAATTAGACAAAAATCTCAAAATGGGGTCGCATAGGAATTTTTTCGGGGGGAAACAACTGCTTTAGGAAGTCTCCTCTTACTAATACTGCCAAATTCTTTTGTCCTTCACAGAACACATGCTTTTAAAGGTACTTTGGTAGTAAAAAATAAATTCCATCTTCTCTTGCAGCAAATTCAGAAAAAAGCAAATTTTGTGTTGCAAAACCAGCCACAGCACACCGGCTCAGTTCAGTGTGTCTGAGACACTGGAAAGTAAATGTTCCATCATGAGTAAAATCTGAACTAATCTAATCTCATCATTCCTTCCCTTTTATCAGCCAGAATGAGTCTTAACTTTTGGGAGCATTGGGGTGAATTATAGTTTGTTGCAAGCCAGCACTACAGCTTAAAGCAGTGAGAGGTTTCTATCTGCAAGGCAAAACCTCATACAGCAATAACTGCTAGGCCCTCAAAGATCCCATTTTGAAAGTGTGTGTGTGGGGTAGTGTGTGTGTGGTGGGGTGGGGTGGTATTACATTTATAGAAAGGTAGATTTTGGTGAGGCGTCCAGTTATAGCACCTCAGAGTTAATGGTTGAGGGACAAAAAATAATAATCTCCTCTTTTCGGGGGGAGAGGGGCTCTAGCTTTCTTGTTTTAGTTCCTATTGAGACATGCAAGGTGTGGCCTAAATTAACTTTTTATTTTCCAGATTTGCAGTGTTTGCATTTCATTGCATTCATTTTCTTGAAGGGTATGTGTAAGTACATCTCTGTCTTAAGTAATCATCTAAACAACCTTTTGCCCATAAAATAAAAGCTGTGTTTTGGTAGCTTTTGTTTCTGTGTACTCGGTGTAAGAAAGTAGGCAGAGCTTTCTTCATTTTGTTAATCTGGGTGCTTTATTTCATGTCAGTGGACACAGGTATCACCCCCTGATTTCTGTCTCCTCTTATAGGTGGTACATAGTAATTGCATCCAGTAGTCCCATATTGTTCTTTTGGTCCCAGAGTTAGAACTGTAGAGAGTCTTGTATGTTGAGGCTTTGATCAATTATACCAGTGGAACCGTAATTGATGGGATGTGTGGGGAAGTTTGCAGTAATTTTCATGGAGATGCCAGCAATGTGCTATGACTGAAGGAGAACAGATTCACAAACGAGTGCCTGGGCTTAGGTACAATCTCCTTTACTTAACTGCAGACTGAATTTTCAACACAGTTCTGCCATAAACTGTGCCATTCTGTCCCCCTTCTTGTTTAACATCTATATGCAGCCGTTAGGGGAGATCATGAGGGGGTTTCAGGGCATGCAGTGTCATCAGTATGCTCTACCTCTCTTTTTCCATCGACCCAGGCCATGCAGTCACCTTATTTTCCCAGTGCCTGTCAGCTGTGGGGGCTTGGATGAGGTCGAGCCATCTGCAATTGAATCCTGACAAGACGGAGGTGATGTTGGTGGGCGAGGGCTTGGGGGACCTGGGGGTGGTTGAATCTCCTCTTGTTGGGGG
>QEPC01006282.1:8391146-8426837 GCA_003113815.1 Sphenodon punctatus
AGCCGCCCGGTGCGCGTTCAGTCCAAGTTTGTCCCTTCTGGGACTCCAGTGCTCTGTCTCTGCCGGGCGGCTGAAATTGACATCGGAGCGCCGCGCTGCTCTGACTAAGCAAAGCTGCAGCAGTCAGAGCAGCGCGGCACTCCGATGTCAATTTCAGCCGCCCGCAGAGACAGAGCGCTCAGTCAGTGAGCGCTCTGTGTCAGTGGCACCGGGGGGGACGGGAAGCGGGGACAGGACACTGCCCCAGGCGCCCCCAGGCTAGGGCCGCCGCTGGCATAGAGTAGGACTGAATGGTCAGTCTTCACAATGGAGAGATGTAAATAGTGGAGTGCCCCGGGGATCTGTATTGGAACTGGTGCTGTTTAATGTATTCATTAATGATCTGGAAAAGGGCGTTAAGAGTGAGGTGATCAAATTTGCAGATGACACCAAGTTATTCAAGGTAGTTAAAACATGAGCAGACTGTGAGGAACTGCAATGGGATCTTACGAGACTGTGTGCCTGGGCATCTAAATGGCAGATGAGATTTAATGTGGACAAGTGCAAAGTGATGCACGTAGGGAAAAATAATGCAAACTATGAGTACACAATGCTGGGTACTAAGCTAGGAGTTACCACTCAGGAAAAGGATCTGGGAGTGATTGTGGACAATACACTGAAATCGTCAGCCCAGTGCACAGCAGCAGTCAAAAAAGCAAACAGAATGTTAGGAATTATTGTACTGGATGGTAGGTATCAGCAGGAGTTAGGTGAGGGGGAACAAGGAGTCAGGGAGGGCAGAGCGGAAGAAGTGGGTCTTAAGGATGGATTTGAAGGTACGAAGAGAGGGGGCGAGGTGGATGTGGGCAGGGAGGGAGTTCCAGGTGTGTGGGGCAGCTAGGAAGAAGGGACGAAGGTGGTTAGGGGAGACATGAGAGGGCAAGAGAGGGAATAGAGAAGGAGCGAAGTTCACGGACTGGAATACAGAGGGAAATTAGCGCACAGAAGGAGGGGGGAGTAAGGTTGTGACCGATTGTGGCATGGAACTGTGTTAAAAGTCTTTGCCATGGCTATGTGGGCAGCAAAGAGGAAGTTCTTTGCTATTTATTATTATTACCATCATAGCATCCACAAAGTCTTGTCCAGTTGAGCTTTTCCGAGTGGTGAAGGGACTGGTCAGTCCAGCCCCTCTCCGCCTGGAAGTGGAATCTTCCAGTGCTTGCTGTGACATGTTTATTGACTGTTTCGCAGATACAATTGCTCGTATCCACCATGACTTCGACACTACACTTGATGCGGTGGGTGTGCCCGAAGTTATGGATGCCCTGTCTGGTCCAATTTTGTGGGATCAGTTTCAGCAGGTGTCACCCACTGATGTGGTGAAGATGCTGGGGCCTGTAAGGGCAACGACTTGCAAACTGCACCCATGCCCATCCTGGCTGGTGAAAGCCAGCCAGGAGACGTTGGGGCCATTGCTAGCAGGGCAAAGTCATGGGGTACCTGAAGGAGGCTGTGGTGCGACCTTTGCTCAAGAAGCCATGCCTTGACATTGATTCCCTTGCCAGTTATCGGCCAGTCTCTAACCGTCCCTTTTGAGGAAAGTTTATTGAATGGTTGGTGGCCCAGCAGCTCCAAGGGCATCTGGACTGCATTGGTTTCCTTGATCCCTCACAGTCAGGCTTTCATGCGGGTTATGGCACAGGGTTATGGCACTGAGATTGAGCTTGTGGCCTTGGTTGACGATCTGCTCTGGGAGTTGGACTGAGCCCAGACTACTCTTCTGATTTTGTTAGATCCGTCATCGGCTTTTGACACAGTTGACAATGATATGTTGGTGACCCACCTGCGGGACCATGCTGGGGTGGGTGGAACTGTTCTTGAATGGTTCCACTCTTTCTTGTCTGGTAGAACTCAGTGTGTGGTTCTGGGGGATTTTACATCATCCCCCTGGAATCTCGCGTGTGGAGTTGTGCAGAGATCCATTCTGTCCCCTCTCCTGTTCAATGTGTACATGCAGCCCTTGAGCGAGATCGTGAGAGGGTTTGAGGTTGGGTGTCATAAGTATGCTCATTTTCATCTGACCCAGGTCCAGCAGTCCTGGTGTGTTTACCCAGTGTCTGGCTGTGGCGGGGGATTGGATGAGGATGAGCTGTCTGAAGCTGAATCCTGATAAGACGGAGGTGATGTGAGTGGGAAGGGTCAAGGGACTGGAGGCACCCATCATTGATGGGGTGTGTCCCTCCATGGTCTCTCAGGTTCGGAGTCTGGGAGTGCTCCTCAACGCACAGCTCCGCCTGGATATCCAGGTAGTGACTGTGACGAGGAGTGCTTTTTGTAAGTTACATCTGGTCCGTCGTCTTCAGCCTTATATCTCAGACTTCAATCTGGCCACTATCATCCGTGCATTCATCACTTCGAGATTGGACTACTGTGACGCACTCTATGTGGGTTTACCCTTGGTAACAATCTGGAGACTGCAGGTGATACAGAATGCGGTGACCCACTGTGAGCACATTACACCGGTGCTCCATTCTCTGTACTGGCTGCCTAAAGTCTTCTGGGCTCAATTCAAGGTGTTGGTTATTTCCTTTGAAGACCTATACAGTCTGGGCTCTGTGCACCTGCAGGACCACCTCACCCCTTATTTACTTATTTTTACAATTTATATGCCACCCCCTCCTGCCTCAGGCATCTCAGGGCGGCTCACAATATATGAAAACATTTCAAAACATTAAAATAACCATAATAATTTCAATTTAAACAGTATAAAACCCCATCCCCCCCTCTACCCTAACCCAACCCACCCACTCCATCTCCCTCGGGAAAGGCCCGGCAGAACAGCCAGGTCTTATATTGTCTACGGAAAGAGGGGAGGTTGGCAGCCAAGCAGATCTCCAATGGGAGGGAGTTCCACAGCTGCGGCGCAGCCACGGAGAATGCCCTCCTTATAGTAGACACCCGGGGAACCCCAAGAAGGGTGCCCCCAGCCGACTGCACGGGCCGCTCCAGGACCCGGAGGGTGAGGCGGTCCTGCAGGTAGGCAGGGCCCAAGCCGTTTAGGGCTTTAAAGGTTAGCACCAACACCTTGAATTGGGCCCAGAAACCTACCGGCAGCCAGTGTAGAGAGCAAAGCACCGGTGTTATATACTTGTGTCGGCCCGTCCCTGTTAAGAGATGGGCCACCGCATTCTGCAGCAGCTGCAGCTTCCGAACCAGTACCAAGGGTAGCCCCACATAGAGCATGTTGCAGTAATCCAGTCTCAAGGTAACTGGATCGGCCCCTGGATCGGCCTCATATCCTGGATCGGCCCCTGCGGTCAGACAGGGGTGCCCTCTTGGAGGTCCTCTGAGTCTTCCAGGTGGCGATGTTCGAGAGGGTGTTCTTGGTGGCCGCACCATGGCTGTGGAACTCCCTCCTGGTGGAGATTTGCCTCTCTGGATCTCCCCTCCTTCCACAGACAATGTAAGACTTGGCTGTTTTGCCAGGCGTTGGGTGCGGGAGATGTGGGGCGGGTGTCTTTCTTTTGGGAGGGCAGTAGTGGGTTTTAGTTGAGCCTCGTTTGATGATTTTTAATTGTTTTTATATTGTATTTTGTATTTTTAATATTATGTTTCTTATTGTTTATTGTATGCCACCCCGAACTGCCATTTGGTAGGAGGGGTGGGTTATAATATAATCAACTAAAAACGGAACTAATCCTGTTAAAAGTTAATGGAGTTAAAAAATCAGTGGCGCAGGGACCAACAACCTGCTTGGCCTTAATAAGCAGAGTTTGTGGGATGTGGTGAAGAAGGTGCCATTGGATGGAAGGCAGCAGTAAGTCTGCTCAGAAACCAATGGGCATTATAAGATAAAACTGCAAAGCCCAAGACACCCCATTGCTCAGGGATGTTGGAACTGCTGCTGCTCTAACCCCCTAGCCTCCAAGGGATGCGTATTGCCCCGAAGGAGCATGGAGAGAGGAAGTCTGTTCAACACCCCTTCTTCCACACCATCCTTTGGGACCAGTGGCACAGGACGGGGACCGGGCTGCATCATATGTAAAAACATGTTTAAAAAAATCAGACCCAAAACAAGTTGAAATATATGGAGCAGGTTTCTTGGAAAGAAATCAAATCATATTTCCTCAATGAGCCCTGCCATTGGTACCTCTACCCCTTAAAGTACTAGCTGGTGCTTAAAGGACATGATTTGCCTCATAGCAATGTTTGAAAATGATGTCCTTCCTCTCATGTGATTTTCCACTGCATATTTTACAACTTGCCAAAAACCAGACCGCGGTGGTGCTGGCATACCTCCTTCTGTGATTATCAAATTATTAGTATCCAATGGCCTGTTAATATGCATTGTACATGTAAAAACAGTTTGATTTTTACATCCACTTTGCAGATAGTGTTGCATGGGAAATTTATTTATTTTTTAACTTTAGGAAACTATACCCTCCAGGAACATAAAATTAAATTTCCTGTATTTAAAGGGATACAGAAGTAAATAACAAATCAAAACACAGATTGAGGCTTTTGAGAAATGCCAAATTAATATCTAATACAGTCTGTCTGGCACATCTGATAAGGTCTTTATTTCCATTCATGCTCCAGTGGAAAACTCAGCATTCGTTTCACATTTGCTTTCTTGCACTTTCTGGAGTGACTGGAGAGAAGAGCCTGGTTGATTTTTTTAAATGCTTCACTATTGTCCCTTATTCCTGTCATTTCCCTTATGTACTGCCTGGATGGTGCATGGGATCACCAATTGTTTGCCATATCTAGCAGAAATACATACGTTCCTTCGAATGTATCATTTGCCAAAATTTTATGATATATTTAATAAAGAGAAACCTATATCAAACAAAACAAAATACCAGTACTAATTTCTGTCGTTTCTCACTATGGCTACAATTATTAGCTTGTGATGCATGGAGACAGTTGTTCAGTAGTTAGAGCCCTGGACTAGGGTCTAAGAAGCCAGACGTCTGTCACTGACCTCTGACATATGACCTTGGCCACTTCTTCCTTGGTTGCCCTTCCACCCTTAGTCTTGTTTAATGAGATGGCAAGCACTTTGGGGTGGGGACTGGCCTTACTTATAATGTTTATAGAGCATTTAGGACAGGGAGGTCCCAGTCTCTTGCAAGGACTCTACGTGCTAATACATTACAAATAATCAAAAAGGGAGATTTGTTGCCACTCGGCCAAAAGGAGGTTTGGGTGACAATGCCCAGAGACAGGTTTATGTATCACAAAGGGGATGCTCTAGGACAGACCCATGTTTCTGGCTCTGAATTCAGAAATGGCTGTGAAATATGGGCCCTTTTCACACAGACACGCTAACACTGATAAAATGGGTGTTACATTTTATTATCCATGTTGCAGGGCACCCATGGAGCACACCTGCAGCCCTGCAACATGTATAATAAAATGTAACATCCATTTTATCAGTGTTAGCGTGTCTGTGTGAAAAGGGCCATAGGCTCCTGCTGTGGAAAATCGGCTCTACAGGCAGTAGAGATTCCCTCAGTAGGTTGACTAACCGTGTTAGTCTCCCTCAGTAGGTTGACTAACCTTGTTCAAGATACTCAGCAGAGTAAATAATTTACTTTCCACCTATCCCAGTTGTCATTACTTCTGAAAATAATTCTCCCTGGGATATTAAATTTACTCTGGTTTGCTTTGCCAGAAAGTTTGCATATCTCTCCTCATATTTATTTTATTTGTGAAAATGTTGGCTTGGGAATTGATGTAAAGTAAACTGTGAGTGTAAGAGGAAGCTTTAGCAGCCCAGCAAGACATTTAACTGCTTTTCCCCCTCTCTGAGGTGTTTACAGTAGAAGTAATTCTTATGAGAGGCTGCTTTTCATCAGTGCTTGATTGGCTAATGAGGACTGTGGTTGTGTGGTTTTCCTGTATTTAAGATGTTCGGGCTATGAAAGACACATTAGAAGTTTGCATAGTGGAGAGAGTTGACAGAGTTATTGCCTTTCTATTGGGAGCTGAACGAAAAGGCCACACAAAAACACACTTGTTTTGTAGAGGGTGAAGTTAGCGCAGGAATTATGAGAGACTGGCTTCACAGGGCTGTTTCACTGCCATCTCATTAAAGGAGAAAGAAACCTGGGGTGTGTTCATATGTGACGGCACCTAGTGCCACCATGCACTAACACTCCAGGCAGGATTTGTACCGGCCGCCAAACAAACGTGATGCCGGCCAGGCCGGGAAGGGGATGGGGCTGCATGCGGATGTGGGTCCACATGGCCCTGCCCCCCGTGCTACTACATGCAGCCTGCCCTCCTCCATGACAGATGACCATGGCTGCCCAGAAAAGCAGCGGACCTAGACTGAGATAAGTCAGAGTGTGCCATCAAATGTGACGACCTGCTCTATCCTGGTCTGGAGTTCAGTTGCATGGGCCGTGGCAGCACTTAGCCCGGGGTGTTCCTCGGCAATGGTCCTGACACAGTCCAAACTAAGCGCCACCATGATCCATGCAAAACCCAGGTTCGGCCCAGGGTAACATCTGGTGGGAGTTTTTAGACATGTCAGCCCCACAGGTGTCCATGGGGATCAAAGTGTGGACACCCGTGGTACCGTCACGTTTGAAAACACCCCTTCGTGAAACATGGAAAAAACCCAATGTGTTATTCTTTATCATGATCTGCAGCAAATAGACACTAGCTAAGCTATCCCATACCAAGAACATATGTGTCAGGGGTGGGTATGACTCAGGAGTCGTATGTGATGTCACAGGATTATGTTGGAAAGATTTGGGGGAACACCTTTGCCCCACCTCTTTGCTGACACAGTCATGCCCCTTGCGGAGCTCTGTGACATCATGGTGTTCCATGTAGGATGTGGCTCTCCAGAAACATCAGACCGAGGCTTAGAAGTGCCTGACTGCATTAGACCTAGGCACAAACTTCTGGCCCAAGCAGGGCTGTAGTAGGGGTGGGCATTCAGATATCTGAACCAAACTGCAACTGTGGCAAAAACACCCATTGCAGTTTGGTTTAAGATCCATACATGAAAAAGAAAAACCTGTGCATGCGCAAAATGACCACTGGACCATTCTGTGCATGCGTACCATTTTTCAAAATGGCAGCAGCAGCGTCGCCACCATGTGGAAATGGGCAGCCGGTCTGCATATACGTAAAGTGGCCACTGCGCATGTATAGACTGGCTGCCCTTTTCCTCAGTGGTGGTGATACTGCTGCTGCTGCCCTTTTGGAAAAGGGCACACATGCACAGACTGGTCCGGCAGCCATTTTGTGCATGCACAGTTATTTTGTTAAAAAAATATTGCTTTTATTTTAAAATTGATTTAAATATGGATCCATAATACGGATCTGCATTTAAATCCGGAAATAACAGTTACATATCCAAAATGGCTACCTACCAGTGATTTAATCCGTAAGACCATCCCTAGGCTCTCTGAGGGACCATACAAGCAGTCTTGTGGGGTAGGGCAGGGTTGGTCTTATGCACGGCCACTAGGGGCCATGGCCTGAGCCCGACAATTGGAGAAGACCCCACAGAGAGGCCAGTTCTGGTAACCTAAGGTTCAGTGTTCCTGAGGCCATGGGATAGATGGGGCCCTCTCCTTCACCATGACTCTCAGCCCCCAAGGTGGCAGATTCTTGCTCTCCCCCCACCATCACCTACTGTGATGTGGGAGCACCAGCCTGCCAATTGTTAAAGGGGTTATTGTTAAAGTATATTGAGGGTAGGCCGCGTTTTGTTTTCACTGTGGGGCCGCACAAATTCTGAAGCCGGCCCTGGGGCAGGCTTAGGCGCATGACTATTGGATGTGCAATTACATGGGTCCTGTGGCTAAAGTTTCCTCACAGTGGAAGTGTCCGAGTACAGGATGATGCTGTAGCAAAGAAACCAAGCTGCCTGCAGATGCAACAACAGTGAAGAGTCCAGATGTATCAGTCATGGGCACCATAGAAAGGCAGCAACACTTAAGACAATGAAGATGCCTAGTGAGCCGCTTGATAAAAACGTATGAAGTTTGTAACCTTGTGATCTGAAAGAGAAGTCGTGGAAAGAACACTTTCAGATCAAGCACTTAGAGCGGCATAAAAATTAAATTGGCTACACTCAAGAAAGGGGGCAACCTAGAGCGAAGGCTCCACTGAGCCTGTCCTGAACAGGTGCATTAGTGCTAGCCAGTTCAAAGGGAAACAAGAAACACTTGGGAAAACTCTAAGCCAGGGGTGGGGGAACCTCAGGCCTGGGGACTAATTGCAGCCTGTGGCTAGTTTTTATATGGCCCCTTTCCAGGTCCTGGATCTGGCCCCTGGATCCTGTTCCTACCCCAAAGCACTGAGAAACTGAGTCCACGGTAAGGGAGCAGAGAAGAGGGCACGAGCTCAAGGACATGGGGATGGATCTATGGCACAGATTTAATGATCTGTTTCCTTCTCTTCCTGAGCACCCTCCCTGCCCCGCCCCCAACTTCTATGCAGCCCTTGAAGCTTGGACTAATTTTCAAAGTGGCCCCCCAGGAGGGAGGTGGTTCCCCACTCCTGGGTTAGAGTTTTTCCAGCCTTTTCTTGTTTCCCTTTGAACTGGCTGGCACTAATGCACCTGTTCAGGGCAGGCTCAGTGGCGTCTTTGCTCTAGGTTGCTCAGTTTCTTGAGTGTAGCGCTTTGTAGAACTGACCCACTTTTAACCAGCGCTGAAATTAATATTTGAAAGGATTATTATTATTTATTTATTTATTTATTTTATTGTGCCAGTGATGTACGTGGCTCTTGTACAATCAGTAGTTATAGACAAGTCCCTACCCCCAAAGAGCTTACAATAAGAACATAAGAAATGCCATACTGAGTCAGACCAATGGTCCATCAAGCCCATCCTGTTTCTGACAGTAGCCAATTTTGGTCGCATGGGAGAAGTACCAGCAGTCACAATGGGCAACCCATTCCCTGCTGATCACTCCCTGCTCCCAAGAGTAAGAAGTTTCCATCTCATAACCTACTTAGTTAATACCCGCTAATGGACCCAGCTCCGGACAGCAAGAAGTTATGTCCCCTAAACGTACTTGGCTAGTAGCTGTTACTGGACCTACTCTCCAAGAACTCATCCAGTCCTTTAGACCCAGCTATACTACTGGCCCTGACAACCTCCTCTGGCAACAAATTCCATAATTTAACTGTGCGTTGAGTGAAAAAATACTTTTTATTTGTTTTAAATCTCCCACCAGTTAGTTTCATGGAGTGTCGCCTAGTTCTAGTGCTGCTTGAGAGGGTAAATAAACGTTCCCTATCTATTTGTTTCACTCCACTCAAGATTTTAGAAACGGTTTAATATCCCCTTTCAGTCATCTCTTCTCCAAGCTGAAGAGCCCTAACCTATCGACCCTCTCTTCGTACGGAAGCCGTTCCAAACCCTTGATCATTTTTGTTGCCCTTCTCTGCACCTTTTCAAGTTCTACTTTATCTTTTTTGAGATGGGGTGACCAGAATTGCACACAATACTCAAGGTGCAGTCGCACCATCAATTTGTAGAAGGGCATTATGATCAGTTTTATTTTCTATCCCTTTCTGAATAATTCCTAACATTCTCTTTGCTTTTTTGACGGCTGCCACATAATGAGATGAGGATTTAAATGTATCTTCCACAATGACGCCTACTTCTAATTTAGTACCCAGCACTGTGTACATATACTTTGGATTATTATTCCCTATGTGCATCACTTTGCACTTGTCCACATTAAATTTCATCTGCCAGTTAGATACCCAATCACCTAGTCTCAAAAGATCCTCTTGCAATTCTTCAGTCTGCTCGTGTTTTAACTAACTTCAATAACTTTGTGTCATCTGCAAATTTGATCACCTCAATCTTTATTCCTTTTTCCATATCACTGATGAAGATATTTTAAAAAATCAGACCCAGTACAGAGTCCTGCGGCACTCCACTATTTACTTCTCTCCCTAACCATTTAGTCCTACCTTTTGTTTCCTAGGGTATATTTTCAGATGGTTACGTGGTCAATGTCAACCACAGTCAATTCCCTGTGGTGGCTTGGACCACGTAACGTCTGTTGGGGGGAACGGATGTTCCCCCCCAGATGTTACCACGGCGGGGAATCACATTCACCACGCGAGCTGCCGAAGCGGCAGGACCGGAGTCCGTCGCGCGGTGAAGGCGATTCCCCGCCGTGGTGACCCCCGCCGTCACGTCTGGACGGCAGCCACAGCCCAGAATCCCCGCAGGGATTCCGGCCCGTGGCCAAACCGGGCGAGCGGTGCGGTGGCATTGGCCGCGGCGGCCGCCCGTCTCCCCAGAGGGTGGGCGGCAAGGAGTGTGGAGGCGGCGGGGCCGTGCGGTCGCACGTTGCACCGCGTGGCCCCGCCCCTCCCCGATTCCCCGCCGGGATCCCCCGGCACGTCTGTTAGGGCGTTACAGGTCATCCTGGCGGGGGATGAATTCATTGGTTTCGTGACGGGGCCAATTGGCCCCGTCACATCTGAAAACACCCCCAGTCTTTAATCAGTTACCGATCCACAATAGGACACAGCCTCTTATTCCATGACTTCTTCGTTTCCTCAAGAGTCTCTCATGACTCGAGGGACCTTATCAAACACCTTCTGAAAATCCAGATACACTATATCAACTGGCTTACCCCTATCCATATGCTTATTTACTCCCTCAAAAAACTCCAATAGATTAGTGAGGCGCAACTTCCCTTTATTAAATCCATGACTTTTCCCCATTATGCCATGTTTATCAATATGCCCAGTAATTCTGTTCTTGACAATTGTCTCCACCAGTTTGCCCAGCACCGACGTAAGGCTCACCAGTCTGTAGTTACCAGGATCACCTCTGGAGCCATTTTTAAAGATCGGTGTTACATTCGCTACCCTCCAATCCTCAGGTCCTGTGGCAGATTTCAGTGATAAATTACAAATTACCGTTAGTTGATCCACAATTTTATATTTTAATTCCTTCAGAACTCTGGGGTGAGTATCGTCAGGTCCTGGAGATTTGTTACTATTTAATTTAACAATTTGCTCTAGAACCTCTTCCAGAGTTATGTTAATTTGTGACAGTTCTTCTGATTCATCACCTACAAAGACTAGCTCTGTTGTGGGTATCTCTCCAGCATCCTCTGCAGTGAAGACTGAAGCAAATAATTCATTCAGCTTTTCCGCAATATCCTTATCGTCCCTGAGCGCCCCTTTTATCCCCTGGTCATCTAACGGCCCAACTGGCTCTCTAGCAAGCTTCTTGTTTCTGATGTACTTGAAAAAGTTTTTGTTATTAGTTTTGGCATCTTTATCAAGTCGCTCCTCAAATTCCCTCTTGGCCTGCCTAATTAAACTTTCTACATCTACTTTGGCAATGCTTTGGCTCCTCCCTGTTTACCTCATTGGGACTATGAGGACAGCGGGGGGTGGGAAAGGGGAGATGAGGGTGTGTGTGAACATCTGGAGAGACAAGGATAACATTCATTAGATTGAGAAAATGCAGGTGCACAATCTTCGCTTTGTTACAGGGAAGAGATTCTGAGAAGGATTCATAATTCATAATTTGAATTCATAATTTCAAAGTGAATTTGGAGGTTTATGAATTCAAATTCCCATTGATTCAGTATTGTTATTAATTATTTATATAGTGCCGGCAATGGGCCTGGCATTGAGCAGTTGTGATTAGAGACAGGACTTTGCTTGTAATCTAGTATGGGCAAAAAAGGGGAGATATGGAGAAGGGGAACCGAAAGAGAAACAGGGATATATTCAAGAAGCTGCTGGTGTTTAGCTTAGTTACAAGTAAGGGAGGGAAAGATTTGAAGGTCAGGAGGAAAGGAGGAGGCTGAGCGTATTTTTAGGGAGTGAGTTCCAGATGTTAGGAGCCAACATCGGAAAGAGGACAAAAACATTAGGGCAGGGGGAGAGAGGGAGGGAAGGACTAAGGCCATGAAGATGAAGACAAGCAGTTTGTGCTGGATGTAAAGCAGGAGAGGGAGGGCAGAAGGGTGGAGAGGAGGCGTGGAGCTTGCTCAAAGCAGCAGGCGAGGTGGATGACCTTGACAGAAGATGGAAGTCAAGGTCAGAGCAGGGAAGTCCCATAAGGAAGAGGCTTCAGTAGTCAAGGCAAAAGATTTTAATTGGATTATTTCCTTATTCTAATTAAAAAGACCATTGTGTAGAAGGGAAGCTTCCCCTGATAAAGTGTTTCACAATCAGAGTTTATGCATTCATGTGGTTGCTTTGAAATAAATTCTCCCATGGATCCTATATGTTATCAATGAGGTAATCAGTAAATGTTTATGGCCCAGGATAGTTTGTACAAACACCGGAGCATGAGACTAATCAGTTGTAATTATAAATTTGAGAACGTAGACTGCGCTTTCTGATAAATATTTATAAAGGGACTAGAATGTTTATTCTCAGTCCAGGGGAGAGCTGCATTCTTAAGATGCAGAGCACCTGGGATTCAGTGGGCCATGACGGAAGGCTTGCATTTCACGTTCTAACTTAAAAACTCATCGACAAATGTATAGAAAGCCAGTTTTAATTACAGGGCTATCCATATTTATTTATTTATTTATTTATTATTTTTTTATATACTCCACCCTTTCCCAGTGGCTCAGCGTGGCTTACAAACATATTAAAACATCAATAAAATTAACCATATAAAATTTCAGTTAAAACCACTCACTCCTACCCCCGAAGCCCTATCCCTGCCTTCAAAAAAAGCCTGGCCAATGTCTCATATTCTTTTCTCAAGATGGTTGGGCTTTGGTGAACCTCCAGGGGGAAGGAGTTCCTAGGCTGTGGAGCAGCCACTGAGAATGCCGCCGTGTGTGCCTTTGTTGTCTGGACCTGGTGCAGTGGTGGAACTTGCAAGAGGGCGCCCCCAGCTGACCCACGGGAGCACAATGGAACATGGGCGGGAAGACGGGCTTTTAGATGTGCAGAGCCCAAGCCAGTGAGAGCTTTATAGGTCAAAACCAACACCTTGAATTGTGCCCGGAATGCTACTGGCAGCCAGTGCAGATTCTGAAGCACCAGTGTAATGGGGTTGGCCCTAAGAGGAACGGTACTAGATGGCATTAAATGGGAACGGCCCTAGAAAGGAAGAATAATTCAGCCACCATGACAGCCAGTTACTCAGGAGACGTGAGTTCAGTTTCATCTTCTGCCTCAGCTATCTTGTATGAGTAAGTATCTCCGTCGCCCATTTCCTCATGCATAACATGGAGAGGATAGTGTTTTCCCCACTCTAGAAAGTTATTTTTGAAGAGAAATTGATTAAAGATGGTGAGGTGCTCCTTCGCTGTTGGAATGGGGATCCTGTAACCAGGGATCCACACGCAGTGAACATGGATCCCTGCCTATAACTATTTTAGATAGATAATCAGATTCAATAATGTGAATCTTTAATGGGTAGGGTCTAGAGTCCCTTTACTGTTGATAATTTTCTGCTACTCTCCCCCCCTAATAACGAGAACTGGCCATTCTTCTCCCTTTATCTTTCTGGCATCTTCTTGGTAGGCAGGTTTAGATATATTTTTTTATTTTATTTATTTATTTATTAAATTTATACCCCGCGCCCTCCTGAACACAGCTCAGGGTGGCTTCCAATCATAAAATACAATTCAAAACAATCTAAAACACATTAAAATACCATATCAATATTTTAAAAATAACATATAATTCAGGACCTGGGATATAAACTTCTTGGGATAGGGGAATAAAAATCAACTCCCACCCCCCTCCCCAAAGGCTCGGGCGAACAACTAGGTCTTGCATTTTCGCCGAAATACTAACAGGCTTGGGGCCAGGCGAGCCTCCTCCGGTAGGGAGTTTCAGAGACGCGGCCTGGCCACCAAGAATGCCCTCTCCATTGTGCCCCCCCCCGCTTAACGCGGGGGACCTACAATAAGGCCACTTCGGGACACGGAGGGCGAGGCAGTCCCTGAGGTATGAGGGGCTGAGACCGTGCAGGGCTTTGTAAATCATTACCAACACCTTGAATCTGGCTCAGTACGCTATCGGCAACCAGTGCAGAGCCTGGAGCACTGGTGTTATGTGCTCCCGGTGACCCGTCCCCGATAGGAGACGGGCCGCCGCATTCTGCACTAGCTGCAGCCTCTGAACCAAACACAAGGGAAGCCCCACGTAGAGCGTGTTGCAATAGTCCAGCCTCGAGGTGATGAATGCATGGTTGAGGGAGGCCAGGTCCGGGCCGGAGATGAACGGCCACAGCCTCCGCACCAGATATATCTGACGAAAGGCAGACTTTGTGACTGCCTTCACCTGCCGCTCTAGGCGGAGGTCTGCGTCCAGCACCACCCCCAGACTCCAGACCTGTTGAGCTATGGGCGGGCGAAACCTCCCAATGAGGGGGGCTGACACCTCCTTCGCTCTCCCCACCACCATCACCTCCGGCTTATCGGGGTTGAGCTTCAGTCTGCTTTGCCACATCCATTCCGCCACGGCCTCCAAACATTGGGATAGCAACAAGATAGCAGGGTCTGGGTCCGCTGAAAAAGAGAGGTACAGCTGAGTGTCATCAGCATAATGGTGACAACGCATCCCGAACCCCCTCACGACCTCCCCCAGGGGCTGCATATAAACATTAAATAATAATGGAGACAGAATAGAACCCTGCGGAACGTCGCATGATAAGGCGCGGGGGCAATATGTCTCCTCCCCCAGCACCACCCTCTGGTTTCTCACTGAGAGGAATGACCGGAACCATTCAAGAACAGTCCCATCCAGACCCCCCAGGTCACGCAGCTGTCTCAAAAACCACCCATGGTCCACGGTGTCAAAAGCGGCCGAGAGATCTAGCAGGATGAGAAATGTTGAACATCCTGCATCCATCTCCCGGCAGAGATCGTCGACCAAGGCCACCAACGTCATCTCGGTGCCATAGCCAGGGCGGAACCCAGATTGAAACGGGTCTAGGAAACCGATGCTGTCTAGATGCGCCTGGAGCTGGAGTGCCATCGCCCATTCAATAACCTTCCCTATAAAACGTCTCCCTGGAGGCTTTCATCAACCAGGACAGGCATGGATCGAGTTCACAACAAGTGGCCCTCACAGACCCCAGGACATCCGCCACATCGGCCGGCGTCACTTCCTGAAACTCCCCCCACAAAGATGGACCAGACGGGGCCTCCAACACCTCTTGCTCTCTACCTACTGCCCCTAATCCGGCTGCAAAGTCGCTCTGAATCTGAGCGATCTTGTCTGCGAAGTAGCTGACAAACTCCTCGCAGCGGGCCTGGGACACGTCCCCGTCCAGGTGGAGCGAGGCCGGACTCACCAACCCCCGCACCACCCGAAACAGCTTCGCTGGGCGTGACTTCGTGGACGCTATGAGGACAACACACACACCCAACCCACACTCCCAACGCCAACCTACGCAGCCCACAGAGCTTGTACTAGTTTTCAAAGTGGCCTTACAAGAAAGAAAAGGTTCCTTCTGAGAGATGTTTGGGCTCGTTCATAAATGCTCTGAGGGAGGGAACACGGAGGGAGTACAGCCTGAGCTACCTTCCCCCACGAGTCGTGCATCATGTGAAGGGATTTGCCATTTTATCAACCCCAGAGCTGGAGTGTGGTGTGAATGAATCGCAAGTTTCTCAGCTCCCATTGAAGACAAAAGGAACTGGGGAAGCCCAATATTTCATCCAATTAGTTTCTCTGGGTAATTTTGATATGGATAAGTTATCAGTGGTATTTTGTTCTGGGAAGCATATCCCTGAGGTGGGATTATACAATACTTATATTCCTTTCTTTCACCTGAATGATATTTAGTGGCCTACAGTATAACAACTTGACCAACTACTAGCTGAAGTGAATGGGATATATGTGCAAATACAGACATTTCCAGGATAATTACTTAGTGCCCCTTGCCTACACCCAAACACTGCTTCATGCCAGAAACTCCCAAACCTAATTCTCTCTAAGCATTCTCAGCTGAGCTGTACTAGCTGCAAATGTTTGGACATTTTCCATCATTTGAACCTTCATATGGTCTGCCTAGGGTTTACCTCTAAACCCTAAGTTTGTATACATTTGAGCTGATTTGCTTTGCGGGACCAGTTGTTTCCACTTCTCTGTATCTAGGAAGGAAGGGGCATAATTCCCAGAGAACAAGTAAATAAAGTGTTTATGGTTGAGAGTGCATTTCCCACATTTCTGGTGAATCCTTCTGAAACTGCTTCCCTGCGCTAGGTGCTTGAGCCAGCTTCCAAATGTTCTGTGCAACCTCTGGAGGTGAGCAGGACCGGACTTAGGATTTTAGCGCCCCTAGTCAACACAGGCTGCCGCCCAAAACTCTGGTGTGTGCTCAGGCTGCCATCTGAGGTAGGGAAGGAGATAATGGCAGACCCCTTCACAGAATCAGAGTCTCTTCCTCGGTGCTCGACACCAACGTAGAGCACGTTTGCGGGGGTTCGGGGACAGAACAGGGCTTCTCCTGGTGGGGATGGACAGGGGTTTCCTCCCCCCAAGCTGTGGGTGGCACAGATGAGGCAGTGCAGTTGCAGCAGCAGCAGGGGGAGGAGACACCATGACCAGGCAGGCTTAGGCTGAGAACAGAAGCCCCCAACCTCCCAAAATCTGCTCTTCAGGCAGGTGCCTATGTTGCCTGCCCCTACGGGTGAGTAAAAGCAGCAGCAGAAGTACTTCCCAGGGACCACTTTGAAAATGAGTACAAGTTCCAAGGGCCACAGAGAAGCAGGGGGCAGGGCCAGGGATCTTAAGCAGTGCACTCAGGAAAAGGAGGGTGCAAATCATGTATCTGGGCCATGGATTTGCCCCCTATCTTTGAGTGCATGCCCTCATCTCTGCTTCCTTCCCTGAGCTCACTCTTTCAGTGATTGGGGATATGAACTGGATCAAGGGGCCAAATTAAAAGTAGCTGTGGGGCCGCATTTCGCTTCCCACCCTGAGTTTCCCCTCCCCATAACAACAGCATTAGGTAGCTGCAGCTAAAGTGTCTGTTTGCTGAATCTGCTTAAATAGGATTTAGAAAGTTAGGCGCAACCTGTAAAATAGGCCAAAATATTTACCTGTTACTTGTGTGTTTTAATTTTCATGTCACTTGCCTTGCCTATTTTAATGTCATGTCACATGTCTATGCTGCTTGATAAGCTAAAGTCTTCATATGGACATTTTTGAACAGAACTGTTTTAAAACATGGATATTTTTGAAAGGCTTTGTTGGTTGGAGAACTAACTAAACCCAAGCACAGCTCTAGAAACTGTCAGTGCAAAAAAAAAAAAAAGTCAGAATTTTTCTGGTGCGTTTACTCTTAATCTCGGACAGAAGCAGGCATGGGGAGAGAGATTTTTTCCCCCCTATCTTGAACTTGCATATGGCTACACAAAACTCTAGAGATTTTCTGAACAAGCGTTGCAAGTTATGATTCTTGAAACAAAGAAAGAAAGCCTCCTAGAACAGTGTATTATTATTATTATTATTATTAACAAACATTTATATAGCGCCAGCAGTGTACCTGGCACTTTACAAAGTAATAAAATAGACACGGTCCCTGCCCCTAGGGCTTACAATCTGAGAGACAGGAGCTGGGGGAGAGACTTAGGAAGGGGAACAGAGGGAGAGACAAGGGGTCTAACATTCATGAAGATGCGAGGTCTCAAGTGCACGTACTTGGCTTGGTTACGATGAGAATGACAGCAGGCAGGTCCATGTTGCAAGGATAAGGGTAAACCGATCGTAGGTATAGGAATAGTGGCTCAGCAGGATAAAGAGTCAGACAGAGCAGAGCGAAAGAGGTGAGTTTTAAGGAGAGATTTGAAGGTATGAAGGGAGGGGGCAAGGCGGATGTGGACAGGGAGGGAGTTCCAGGCATGGGGGGCAGCAAGTGAGAAGGGACGAAGGCGCTTAGGGGAGCAGGGAAGGCGTGGAAGGGTGAGAGAAGGGACAGAGGAGGAGCGAAGTGCACGGGCTGGAGTATGGAGGGCGATAAGTGCAGAGAGGTAGGGGGGAGCAAGGTTGTGAAGAGCTTTATAGGTGAAGACTAGGAGCTTGTGCAGGATTCGTTCAGGAAGGGGAAGCCAGTGAAGCGAAGAGAGGAGGGGCTGCACATGGTCGAAGCGACTGGCGAGGTAGATGACCCTGGCAGCAGAGTTTTGGACAGAGATGAGGGGAGAAAGGTGAGACCGGGGAAGGCCAGTGAGAAGGAGGTTACAGTAATCGAGGCGAGAGATGACCAGAGCATGAACAAGAGTTTTGGCAGACGAGACAGAGAGAAAAGGGCGAATCTTAGCAATGTTATGGAGGGAGAAGCGACAGGATTTAGCAACAGAGTCAATGTAGGGTTTAAAAGAAAGGGCTGAGTCAAAGATGAAGCGAATATGTAGTGAATATTAAGGATGAAATAGGTTTTCAAAATAGATAGGGTTGGATTCTGCAGCATTGCTGCCATCATTCCCTATAGCCAAAAATTTGATGAATGAGAAGTTGGTCTTTTAAAAAAAAAATCCTTGCCTACAACCCACAGTAGCCCTTAAAGCAGTACTGACTGCTTACCGTGCCAAGCTTATTTGTTTGGGCCTTATTCCACCATTAATTTGAAGGGAAGATGTAGATATGAAAGGATACTTAACAAGCAACACTATTATTTTCATCCAGAGACCGCACTATTAAGTCAACAGTGGAGCTGGGATCCTAAAAGAAATTGCTTGCAGACTCCAGTAAAACTGCAGTAGATCGGGCTCATAGCAAAGCAAGAGCTGCAAGAACTTGGTGAATAGGAAAACTTCCCTCTGAGTTGTCAAACTGAATCTGTTCTTTGGAGTTGTCTGCAAAGCCCACTTTTTCATCCGACTCAGGTCCTGCAGTCTCGGTGCTTACCCAGTGCCTGGCTGCAGTTGGGGACTGGATGAGAGTGAGCTGATTGAGGTTGAATCCTGACAAGACTGAAGTGATGACAGTTGGCTGACCCTGTGACTTGTAGGGAATTGGGACTCCTGTTGTTGATGGGGTCCGGACCCCTTTGGTCACTCAGGTTCGCAGCCTTGGTGTCCTTTGAACCCCTTGCTGCGCCTGGGTAATCAGGTTACAGCAGGGGCCAGGAGTACTTTTCACCAACTTCATTTGGTGAAGAGGCTGCAGCCCTTTTTTTCTGATTCGGACCTGGCCACTGTCATCCATGCTTTTATCACTTTGAGGCTAGATTACTGCAATGCACTCTACGTGGGGCTGCCCTTGATGACTGTTCAGAAGCTGCAGTTGGTGCAGAGTGCAGCGGCTTGGCTCTTTTGGGGAAGGGGTTGCCAAGAGCACATTACACCAGTGCTCCGGAGTCTGCACTAGCTGCCTATAGCTTTCTGTGAACAATTCAAGGTGCTGGTTTTGACCTTTAAAGCCCTAAACAGCCTGGGCTTCCATATATCTAAACGACCGCCTTTCCTACCATGCCCTGCTGCAGCCCATGCGGTCAGCTGGGAGTGCCCTCCTGTGGGTTCCATCTGCCACTCTTGTCTGTAGGATGGGGACATCCAGGGGGCGTTCTCAGTTGCTGACCCAGTGTTGTGGAGCCTTGGAGGTTCATCCGAGTATGAGCCTAAGCATCCTTCGGAGGCGGTATAAGATCTTTCTTTTTAGCAAAGCATTTGGCGGGCAAGGATAGGGATTGGGTGGGAGGTTGTTGGGTGGATGGGGTTGGACTGGGTAGAGGGTTTTGGTGTCGTCTTTTAACTGTATTTTATGGAGGGGGTGGGCTGCCTTGAGCCTTCGGAGAAGGGCGGGGTAAAAATGTAAATAAATAAATAAATAAATTTTCCTCAGCCTTTAGACAAGGCCGTTACATTTTCTTGGTGGGAAAAAATCAACAAAAACCTCTCCTGCTTCTGTAAACAGAGCAATACCATGGGAATGCTAAATTCTTGGTTCGGCTGGAATGTATCGTCCCTTGAAAAGAGCAACAACGAAGTTTCCAAGGCCCCAGCTTTCCTGCAAAGGGCCTCTGGGAATCCCCTACTGCAGTCTGTGGGGCTGCAGCCCATTTCCTCTCAGACTATTTCTAGCACTCCCTTCTCATTGCCACCCAAGGACATAGCTGTAATAGGAACAGGGGGTGCATTGGTTCCAATGCAGCTCAGCACCATGTATTTTTCATAAGCGTCCTGGATTAAAGGGAAGATATGGAACCCTAGCCTTGGAGACCCACAATCCTGGTGCAGCTTCATCCCTTACTAGTGGAAGGAGTGTTGGGCGGGAGCACCTTGCTTCCTGGTGTACAGAGGGTACACGACCGCCCCGCTCATCTCCACAACAGGAGTCTTGAGAGGACTCCACAACAGAGAGAACTTGTGAGCATTACACAACAGGATGACATTCACTCTGACACTGTAGGATCAAAATCATGGAGATATATATCCTTTATCTTTATATAGTGCCCCCCTGCCATGGCACTCTGAGCGCCTTACATATAACACAAATTTTAATTCTCACAACAACCCTGTGAGGTAGGTTAGGCTGAGAGAATATTGTGATTGGCCCAAGGTCACCCAATGAGTTTCTGACTAAGGCGATACTTGAACCAGGGTCCCCACTACCTCCCGGTCCAGCTACTGTGCACTTAGCCATTACACCACACACACTCTTTTAAATGTTTTAATATTAAAATTTTAAAAATATTTTTACTATTTTTATTTACCTACTCTGACTTATCTAAACCTATAACCTTATTAACATAAGTAAATTTTATTTTTTTATTATTTTTTTCTCTTAAAATTTTTTTTAATAATCTTTTTAATTTTATTTGTTAATTTACTATTTTTTATTTACCTAAACTAACTTATCTTAACCTATAACCTAATTAACCTAAATAAGATTCAATTGAATAACAAAAGATAACTATTAAATACGCTGGGTTAAATGTCAGACATCTTCATCTTCCTGCCCACTTGGCAGAACTGGGTGTGGTGGTAGTGGCAGGAGGTCGGGAGGGTAGGCACACCCTGGACCCCAGAAGCCTCTACTGCAGCACAGAGCAGCCACCCATTCTCTACTAGGGAAGCCCAGTAGGCCTCTCATGCCACCTTCTGGCCCCGGGGCTGGGAATAACTGTGCAGGCCATGTACTTTCTCTGATAGGTCTCAGCATTGCCTGACAAGCCCATCATAACCCACCTGCAGCCCATGTACCGTCTCCCATGCAACCCAAATTCCATCCTGGATCTGCATTAGGGCACAGGGCAGGGTTGGTTCCGCTCCTGGACTAGGAAGTAGAAGAAAGGTGGTGGTTGCTGGGACTCAACAAGTGAAGGCAGAGGGAGTTCTGCCTCCAAAATTCAAACATCTGTAACTTGGCTGTTTTTCATCCGATTTGTCTGAAATATGGACAACTTGTATCCCTCACCAATCAATTCTCCCTCCCAAGATTTCACAGTCATAGGATAAATCACCTAAATTTTATAATGAGTAGAATTTTCATGATTTTAACGGAGTGCTCGACGTGACTTAACTATAGAGCCACTCCCACAACTCTATAATAGAGAGAAGGACAGCAGAAGCATGCCTTACCCCTTTTCTCTATATCTTCTTTCTTTTATTCTCCAGCTTTTCTCTTTACCCGACTTTTGAAGTCGCCCTGGCTCATTTGCCTCTTTTCATGGGCATTATCTCAGTTAGACTTCCATTCTCTCTGCACTTGCCGAAGCAACACTTCCAGCCAGTGACAGGCTTATGACAAAGCTTCTGCTGATGCTGATTCAGTCAAGCAGAGATCAGCTAGCATCAGCAGTGGCAGCTGAAGCAGGTGAATTAAAAATAAAGAGCCAGGATCTCCTCTCACTTACATCGATTACACACTTGGTTGGAAATACTCTTGGTTCACACTCACGTGAACAAGAGCAGAATGAGATCCTCAGCCCACCTACAGTCTGGGACATTGAATTTTGATTTAGATAATGTGGCTCAAAGAATACACCAAGCCTTTTTCTATATTTGGAGTAATGTAAAGACTCTGTACTTTCTAGCTTTCTAAATGCAAGGGCTAAGGAAATAATTCTGTTTCAGCATATTTGTGAGAGCAGAGGTGCTTTGTTGTAGGTTACAAAGCAAGTTTAAAGGAATGTTCTATAGATGACATGACAAATGAAGGGCTTGGATATTAGGAAGTGTCAAGGCCATGGGAGAGAAACTTTTTGTCCACATGACCCCGTTTGGAGACATGGATATAATTTCTGGACAGCAGCAAAGTCACACAAAATGTATCGGTTGAGATTGAGAACCATCCACAGATGGTGTGATCGCACTCGGGGTCACGACCCTGAGTTTGGAAACCTCTGCTCTGCTGACTGTAATATTCACCTGTGTCTTGAGACTCTGGGTAAGCAACTTAGTCACCTATCCTCAGAGCTCTCCAGCAGCACAAACCTCAGTCACTTCAATGGGACTTGGACCAGCAGAGATCTTTGAGAATCTGGCTGCTAATTGTTTTATTCAAAAGTGTGTTTAGCCCACCGCCAAAACAAACATTCCATCGCTGTGACCCCTCTCACCTCGGACCCTAGAGTGGTGGGGCGAGCCCACCTGCTGCACTCCAACCTCTCTCCTCAGAAGCAAGCTCCCTGCTCTCCTCCCCCTCCTTTTTATTGGGCTTTCAGCCAGTTCCTCTTTGGTGGTCTCTCTGCTGAGCTTCCAGTTCAGCGGCTTATAAGCCCATGCTCCATCTGGTTCAGGTGGAGTCATCTAGGCCCAGGGCTAAGTGTTGCTTGGATGTTGCTCCGCTGAGGCCTGGTTCCTGTGGGGATTTACCACCACAGCACCATTCTGTGGCCCATCCTTGGTCTTTCTGAGACTTTTAACAGCTTGTTAGCAGAGTGAACTTGGTTTCTAAAATAATTTTCAGTGTCTTTAGGATATTGTTATCACAATGTGATAATGTGTAGTAATGTCATGACGTGATATGACATGGTAGTAGCGGGTCAGAGTATCATTGCTTTGCGGTGTATACAGATCCCCCTCATGTCCGGCAATGGTTCGTTTCCTGAGGTCGACGGAAAAAAGCAGCACCCTGAGCCCCATCTCTCTCCCCCGCCCCAAAGAGGAAGCCATCGGGAGGGGGGGGGGGGGATTGCTTCAAGTATATCTGATATCTTGCTTTTCAGACATAGCTTTAAAGATGCAGATTGCCATATAACCCATGTCCTTTAAGCGAGAGCCAAGACCACTAAGTGCTTAAGAGAAACCTAATAAAGGCTTCTGGTTTTCAAGGGGAAAGAAATGTGATTTTTTTATATGTACATTAACAATGAATAGTGGGTACTAATTTTGAAACTAAACCTAGACCAACTTTAACAGCAAATATATCTCAACTTAATCCTTTTCTTTCATTTCAGCTGGGAGAATTTCCAACTTTTTGTGTTTTCCTTATGCCAACTAATATAAAGCATTTGATTAAGTGCTTTATGTTCACCCCTTTAGAATTGCTCTTTTGGAGTGTTTTTACATAGCCATGGAGTAAACTCCTACACTTTAAATATTGCAGCTGCATTAGTATATGAGAAGAGCTGTTAAGTGACTGAAAATTTTGGAAAACATTGCATTAGGTCACTTCTGTGGGGTGGGGGATATGTAGTTCCTGTCTAGGCTCTCTTTATTTAGGCAAATAGAGTTATTGTCCATACCAAACTCCCTTGACCTGTGTGCAGCAGCAGTCAGACCATCCTGTCATCATATCCAGATCGCTGATTATCACACAGCACTGTTTGTGATCTTTTGCGGCACTTCTTCCTTCTGCCACTCGTCAAGGCTCTAATGAGCACAGACCGTGACAGGTAAAATCTTCCTGCAGACCTCAGATGCTCCCGTACAAAGAGCCAGGCTTAATCCCTGGCCTAGTGTGTAATTTAGTAATCTGCATGGTCATGAATTCCAGGGCTATGTGAGCAGGAAGCACAAAGCATTGTGGGTAGTAGCCCAGGCCCATGGAGTAATTTAAGCCTTTGTTGTATTGTGTAGCAGGGGATTTCAGGGACAATGAGGTCTGTCCATCAAAGATTAAGCAGACTGGAAGTGTAGTTTATACCAACAAATGAATGAAGCTTTTTGGAGTGTTAATGCAACCACGTAGTAAATGTCCAAGGACTTAAACATACAATTTAAGCAATGACAAGCAACATTGGAATTAATCATTTATTCTCTCTACCTTAGCCAGCGGGAATTCATGTAGGTGAATAGTTCATTTCCGTACTTACCCTGCTTAATATATTAACACTTAATAAGAGAGATGAAATAAATCCTCTGCTCTGACTTCGGATTGAGCCGCTGTTTTTGCTAATTGCAGTTCATCCTTTGACTTTGTCTGGAAAATAGTTCCTGAATGGCAGGGGCTTTCCTCTTTGCTAAGCACCAAAGTCAAATTCTGTCTGGACTTCCTCAGTTTAATGGACCTTTTTAAAGCACTAACTGGAATGTTTATGGAGCTGGAAAGTTGGACTCGCAACTCTAGAGGAGGAAATGTTAGAGTCATGCATTTGGAAATTAAATTTAAAATGCCATTTTTCTTTTTGACGAAAGGGTCCAGAATGTTTGTATTCTAGTGACTCAGAAACAGGGCCAGCCCTAGGCATGTGCCATAAGTGCGGCCTCACATGGCCCCGTGGCCAGCTGGGGCCCCGCTGGGCAGCATGCTGCAGCCAGCTTCTCCTCCAGTAAGTGATTCTTCCTCCCCTCCCTGGCTCCAGACGCCATCCCTTACCTGCCTCTGCCTTCTAGTAGCAGCAGCAGACACTCGATAGGGCTGGGAGATAAGGCTGTTTGTTTACAAACAGCTCCTCCCCACTGCTGATCAGAAGGTTGCTGCGTTGTAAAGAAGGTTCTTCGAGATGGCTTCCAACATTCTCACAACTGGGTTGTGCACGCTCACCCTATTTAAATAATAGACCATATGATGGTCTCGAGCTCCTCTAGTATAAAAAGAACCCTCCCCCTCTGAATTACAGTTCCTTTCAACCCTTTCTAGAAATATAAGAAAAGAATTCCATGCGGGGCTGGAAGGTTGGGTATTTGTGAGAATGTTCGGACCCATCTCAAAGAACCTTCTGTTCGTCGCGTGGCTCCTCACATGATATTTTTACATGGCTCTGCCGGGTGGGGAGTTCATGGGCGCGCCAGTGCCTGGGTGGATCATGCACACGGCTGCACACGCATCCCCACTCACCCACCACTCATCCACACCCACATAGTAACCACCGTTTCCCCCGGTTGCTCCATGCGTGGGGATGAGTGGGGGGGTGAGTGGGGATACGTGTTAGGCAAGCGCGCACGCACCCCCACTCACCATGGGTGCGTGCACCATGTCATCCACACGGGGTTCCCGCACCCATGAACACACAGAAATCTGCGTGTTCATGGCTGGGAGAGGGCCCTGTAAAAAGGGCCACATTCTCACAACTGTCTTACTTTACTATCTTAGGTAGGAATTTAGGATGTAAAGCAATATCTATTCTGTCTTGGAAAATAAATCTGCAAATATGGTTCTGAGATTATTATGGCTGCTATTTCACTAACTCTTCTTAATGAAGTTATTGCTAACAGGAATACTGTCTTTAAACCCGCACCCCATAACCAGTTCATTTGCGCCCCCCATATAATCAATTCACGCAGCCCCGTGGGCACAAATTAAATGGTTATGGGTGGGGGGCAGTGTGAATTGATTATATGGGGGCAAGGGCACAACTGAACTGGTTATGGGGTGGGGGCAGCATGAACTGATTATGGGGGCATAACTGAACTGGTTATATGTCTCTTTTCATGGCATAATGCACTTAATAAGCTGGCTGCATTTTGAGTGTCTTGTGTGTGTGATAGCAGCACCTCTGGACTGGTTGCACCGCATGCGTGCACAAGGCACAGGCAGCACCAGCAGCAAGAAGCAACAGGCCCTGGAGGCCAGACTGGCTAAGCTCACCCCCTCCTCCAGTAAGGCAGTGGATGCAGTCAGTCTCTCTGTGCCTGCCTCACTGCCCGCCCGGCTGCCCCTGCAGTGGAACCACTCCTGGGGAGTGGTGGTAGACACTCGGCTGGGGAGGGGGGGAAGCATTAGGAGGCCATGCTTCTCCATGGTTGCTCGGAGGGGTGGAGAATGGGAATCCTTCCTGTCCAGAGGGAGTAAGTTTTATGTAGATGTATACATTTGCATAGTTAGGTGGGGGCTAATTATGCAAATTAGGCCCCGCACCAAGACTTCGCACATGGCCTCACAAACCCTGGGGCTGGCCCTGCTCAGAAAAAAGAGAACCAAAAAAGGCCATTGTTTGCCAACTGTCCCCAACACAATACAGTCCTGTGCACAGGTGCTGTCCTGCCAGAGCATTGCACCCACAGTGGCATCTGAGACATTGCATCTACTTCTTCCAGTTCTAAATATAAAAGAAAACTGCTCCCTATGATGGGACAATATTGTGAATGTGGGTACCAAAAATTAACTGCTTAATGATGAGCTTCCACAAAATGCTCATTTCCTATATTATATTATATCATTAGTTATGTGCCATGAGAACTGGGTCAAACAGGAGAATCATAGAATGTTAAGGTTGGAAGGGACCTCAAAGGTCATCTGGTTCAAGAGTACAGGACCAGGGCACATACCGATTGATCCACCACCTTTCCTTCAATCCAGGCCTCTGGCAGACAGTTGCATCTTCTGACCCTCTTGGGTAATACCTGGAATAGTCCTGTGTTTCATGAACATATCTACACCAGTCTTGAACCCAATTATACTATTGGCCTTCACAACATTCCAAGGCAATGAGTTCTACTGGTTAATTGTGAACACTGTGGGGAAAAAAAACCACTTCCTATTTATTTGTTTTAACCCTGCCCCCTGTTAATTTCATTGGGTGCCCCTAAGTTCTTGCATCATTTGAAACAGTTTAGTTCCCTGTTAACTTTCTCTACGTCATTCAATATTTTATAGACCTCTTTCTAAAGATCGATTCTGGGGTTCTTCAAGGGTGCATTCTGGACCCTGCTTTGTTTAATCTGATCTGATTCCGGCAGTCGCATCTCTTGAAAATCATCCGCCCAAGCTTGGCACCAAACATTTAGCTTGCCTGCTTTCCGTAGACAATGCGGCTCTTATGTCGTAGTCTAGGGTTGGAATGAGGAGAATGCTTAGGGGTTTTGCTAGATATTGTTCTAGAGAAAAATTGACTTTTAACTATGCTAAAACTAAAATTCTAGTATTCTCCAAATGATTGGTTTGTCATAAGTGGGAATGAAACAGTAATGAAATTGAGCAAGTTACTTATACAGATACCTAGGGATTGTGTACCAGTCTCAGCAATAGAGCAGGCTAATAAAAGTGCTAGAGCGATTTTGTGCCTTTTCAGATCTAGTGGAGGTAATTTAGTTACACCGGCCATTCGTGGTTTTGTGGCCAGATCGGTTGCCCAACTTCTGTACAGTGCTCAATTGTGGGCCATTGGGAAATGCTGTGAAGTGGAGATGGTCCAGTTAAAGTTTATTCGAACCCTTTTGGTTTCCCCAACCAGGGATTCCCAATGCTGCATTGAGGTTAGAAGTTGGTAGAAATTCATTATCCACCTTGGTTTGATGTTCCATTGTCAAATTTTGGTTCTGTCTGTCCCTTTTAAACCCTCCAGGCTTGCTATCGTTTGTGGCTAGTGATATTAGTCCTAACCTTTGACTGAGACAAGTTGATCAAAAACTGAATTACTTGGACTTTTCTGCTCCGTATGTCACTGCTCAGGGATACCTCAAGGCTAAGGCTGAACTAAAGATAAGGTTGCTGGGCTTTGATAGACTGACTGATATTGAACAATTCAATTCAATGCTGTTTATTTCCTCTTATCCTTCCCTAGCTCCATCAAAGGGCTCCTCTGCACAATACTTGGACACTTTATTAGTTAAAAAGGTTCCTGTTCTTTCGAGCCCGTATGAATGCTCTTGTTTCAGCAGTTTTAGAGGGGCGATATGTATCTATACCGTTTCAGGAGCAGATTTTCCACTGTGGTTCGGGAGACATAGAAGCTGTGCATCATATACTGCTTTTTTGTAGGTTTTATGAGGATATAAGGGATAGACTAATTTGCCCACTGCTCAAATCTTTTCCAGGAAAATCTGCCGGGGATTATCATCAACTCCTCCTGGAGGATACCAATAAATGTACAACAGCACTAGTGGCCAAATTTCTGGCCCAGACTAATAAGATTAGAGCATACTGACTGATTGAAAATGCTGTAGGATAATTTAAATGCTGGGTGCTTTGGGCCTGGTTTTCAGTCCTTTGCTTTTATTTTGATCACTGTTTATCTTATTTTTAGGGTTTTTATTGTTTATTTTTATTCTTATGTCTGTTTTTATATATTGCATGTCTGTCCATTTATTGTTTTTTGTTTGTGTTATGTGTTTTGTGTATGCTAAGGCCGATGACCAAGCAATACATTCTTTCTAATTTCTGAAAACAGACCTCTATCGCTGTTATGCTGTTGTGAGCCGCCCCAAGCTGCCTGTGGCAGGAGGGGCGGGATACTAAATTTATTTAAATAAATAAATTTAAATAAATATCACAAAGCATGGGAAACCTCAGGCCCAGATTTCTCCTTTCCCCTGGCTTGGGCCAAACCCCTCCAGGCCAGGGTTAGCCTCAGGGAGAGCCCAGCCTGGCTTCTGCCTCACTGCCTCCTTTCCTTACCTCACTCCTGGGCTCTTTAGGGCTTAAGCCAGGCATGGTGCGCCCCCTAGGGCATCCCGGGCATTGCCCCTCCCACCCTGAGGACCCCTAGACCCAAGCTTCTATGTGCAGACTTTGTTCTAACTTCTGAGTGCAGTTCTGCCTGAGTGCGTCATTCACTGCTGCAGGGCTGGCCGGCCAGTGGCGGCAGAGCAGCTTTGCACTGTACTTCCAGGTGTTGGGGGGACGCGCTGGGCAGCGCACATGCGTGAGCTCAGTTTGAGCTTGCACATGCATGCAGCGTTAAAGTTTGCGAGCTGGGGCAGGTGCGCTGCGCACACTGTATTGTGTGACTTGTTGCTGCTGGAGGCAGAGCCAGAGTCTGACGAAGAGGTGGAGTCTGATTAGGACAGTTTTTAAGGAGTCCTATGAGGGACATTTATTGTATTTTTGGTATGGGCAGCATCTTGTGCCATCCCAACCACAGGACGTTGAAGGCATTGGGGGCCAGTAGTTCTAATTTTTGACCAGTGTGGGGCACTCTCAAAGAGCCCCTATGGGAGGCAGAACGCTGCCATTTTAAAGGATGCCTGGGTGGCTGGAACAGTCGTCCAGGCCAGCAGCACAGTGCGCCAGGGGGCGGGACCACCAGCGTGGAGATGGTGTACTGTCAGTCACTGAGTGGAGGCAGCTGCACAGGCTTTTGGGTCATCATGTGACACCCGGCTTCTGCTTCTGGCAGCGGTGCTGCCATATTGGTGGCTCCGTAGATGGAGCAGGGGAACCAAACTGTGAGTGTTGTGTACCCCTGTCCTTCTGCCTTTAATTCAATCAAACAACAAGCAGGGAGAGAATACTAAGGGTAAGAGAGAAAATGTTATGTTTGCTGAGATGGTCGCTGTTCCATTGTTTATTGGCAACACAGGGTGCAGGGGATTTCTGCAAGTTTGTGTAGGGTGGCTTTATTAACTCAGTCTCCAGCCATACATTGTCCAAGCCTTTATTTCCAAAAGGAGAAGAAGACTCAAAGGGGATGTTTTGCAGTGAATTTCCAGTATTAAAATAGCCCCTGCCAGGAGGAGTGACAATAATGCCAAGTCTATCAGTCCCCAATTTCATTAGTGTGTATGTAGCAAAGATGGAGAGCTCAGCTCATTTAAATTCATTTACTAGACTGTTTCTTGCTCTGTAGTGGTTGGGGAAAGCAGAAGGTGGATTTGAAGGGGAAATTATTAAAAGTGCCAACCAGTAGTAAACTATTTGCACTAATAGTTTTTCTTAAAACCCCAACTCCTGGAGTCATGCAATTATCACATGTGATAAATGTATGTGATGTGACAAATGATTATCACATGACTCCAGGAGTCATTTTTTTTCTGATTAGGCCTTGATAAGGTGAACATCACAGCCTAATCAGGAAAAAAAAAAGTCGCTAGCTCTCCTGGATGCAGAGCAAAGACTGAAAATGCAAAGAGTAAAGGCTCAAATCCAGAAGGCAGATTTTCACTTTAAACAAAAAAAAAAATCATAACTTTTAAGCCAGTCTCATGATTTTGAAGAGTGAGGACTTACATAGCATTTTTAATGCTTGGAATGGGCAATGTAGAATTTGGTAGCACTATTAATATAATTTCAAGCTAAAACAAAATCTTAAAATGGCAGAGGCCTAGTGGAAAAACAGATCATAAAAGGGAATTAAAAGCACAAGAAATACTGTTGTGGTATCAATAGTCCATCTAGCATTGTAACTAACTATCTCTGACAGCGATTCTAACCAATTCTAACAAATAGAATTGTAAGACTTGCTATGATATATATGTGATGAAAAATCTTCAGGACTGAAAATTCATTATAGAAAGATATTATTTATAATTAACATCTACAACTATGATTGTGATTAACAAACCATGGGAGTAAGTGGATTGCAGCCATAGTTCTAGATGTTTATCTTAATATTATTACCTTTCACTCCTGAAAAACTTCATATTGGAGCCAAAATGAGGGGGAAACCGAAACCCTTTGATATCTATGTGTTTGATACCATAGAAATATTCCTTGCATACATCCCTCTTGCTGTGTAATAATGCTTGAGAAAGTTGAACTTTGAATGCTTAAATTGGTTGAGATATTTTGGTAGCCTCGTAGTGGAAAGAATCACAGACAAAATCTAGAAGCTTTCCCAAATAATTTATTTGGTGATTAAGGACACTTAAGTACTTGCTGATTTTGCACAAAGCCAGCCTTGTGTGGTTTAGTGTTTTTGAAGGAGAAAATAGCCACGTTAGCCACTTTGAATTTAGCCCCCCACTCTACTTTGAAGTTTGAACTTAGGATTTTAAGGAGTTTTCCATGTATTTTTTTTGTGAATCACTATCACTTGCCCACTGCTCTGGTCTGGGAGCCATGCGTTTTGGTGTGGCTTTCCTTGACTGCCCCACGTGGTGGGTGTTGCATGCCCTCTTGTGAACTGTGCATGCCTCCTTGCCTGCTGTAAAACTCTATTTATGGTGTGCCGTTTAGGATTTCATAATCTTGTTGGGTTTTGCAGCATTTTCTGTGCGTTTTCAAGACAAGACGTATGCATGTTCTATTCCATGTGTGCATGTTCATGTAAGTGTGCAATTTTGGGGATGGCTCTGCCTACTACTGGCTCTGCCTACCTTTGGGTTGACTCCGCCCACTGCTGGCCCCACCCACTGCCTCACCAGCCACCACTGACTTAAGCAGAACTTCCCCCTAAGCTCCTGAATCTCCAGCCTTCTCTCCCTGACTCCCAGCTCAGCTGGCCTCAAATCAGCCCCTCCATTAGCCCAGCCATGAGGGCTAGCCTAGCAGTGACCCATTAAGGCGCCATCCTGTGCCTCCACAGCCTCTGTGCTAGCCCAGCTGGTGCTAACTCTACCTAGTGCTAACTCAGGGCATAAAATTTCAGATCCAACTCCAGGAGCCAAAAATAAATAAATAATTGAGTCACCAGATTTTATCCTGATATTAAACCATTCTTGCCCCACTACACCCGAGAACCAGTCGTCAGCCTCAGTTTTCTGGGCGCCAATGGCTCCCAGATGCCTGCAAATTTCAAGCCCTGGGCTAACTCTCTTAAAGGGTCAGCCTCTCTACTAGCCTGCCCCGCTACACTGAGCCTTCTTCTTTAACACTTCTCCTGCAAGTGTTTTAAATAGGGTGGCCAGATATGAACAATTTAGAGAATTGATGAGAAATATCACTTATGAGAAATACAGGTTGCAGAGCTGCATTGGCCCCAATGCAGCCCTGCAACCTGTATTACTCATAAATGTCCTCTAAAATGTGCATATCTGGCCACCCTAGTTTTAAAATGCCCGTGGAGCAGGCTAGCAGCTATGGAAGAAAGACACTGGCTACAACCTCACACTTAGCAGTGCAAGTTTCTCATCTGCTCACTATAATTCGAAGCATTGGTTTCTTACAATGTGTGCCTTTATGGGATGTGTGAACGCCGCCAACACTGCCGCTTTGTGCAACTGCGAAAACCTCACACGTGCCAGTCTGCCAAGAAATAAGCTGTATTCCTCGGGAAAGCACGGCAGCATAGGAATGAACACAGAATGTCCACCCCATTCCATTTCCAGTAAGCCTTCTATCCCCTTACAACTACCCTGGTTTGAAGTGCTAGCAAACTCCACTTATAAAAAGCTTTGCAAACATTTTAACCTGGGTTTCATTGTAAGACAGAGTGAGCTAGAGCTCAAACTAAATCTCCCCCTTATCGGATCACAACAAATTCTGGGTGTCGGTTTTTCATCCAGTTTTTCCTTTTACATCCGTCTGAACTTTTTCAGCATTGCTCAACACAATGTCCCTTTAATAGGATTCTTCACAGCACTAACAATGGCAAGATTTCACTTGCCCCATGGAATACGACTAATTTTCTACCAATAACATTTAACAACAGTGACTGTTTTGTCACTTGGGAGCATGAAAATGTCAAACAGAGGAGAAGGCCCCACGACGTTTGCTACTAGCGACACTTGTTTCAGTGGGTTTTTAGGAGAGCTTTGAAATGCTTTGAATCACAGAATCATAAGGTTGCGAAGGGTTCTAGAGGGACATCTAATTCAAACTTCCTGTCCACCCCACCACCACCCCAGCTCCAAGGCAGGATATCCTCTACCAAGAGCATGAGCGGCAGTGTGATGATTAAGCCGGAGTTCCAATTATTTGCTGTCCAATTTCTTATTCCTACCTATTTTCTTCTCCTTTCATCATGCACGTTTGCACTTTTACCTACCCATTGGACTGAACCCAGAGGTGGGGAGGATGTAGGAAGGGGGAACAACTGTTCTGTGCTCTTCCCTTATCCCCTTGTCCTACCAAGGTCTTTCAACAAGTGCAGACCTTGGGGGCTGGGGAAGAGTTGTGTACGTTGAAAATCAAGGACAGCTCATTCTTACAAGCTCCAGCCCATTACCACAAACACATTTGTCCCACCAGTGCCTGAGATGACCTTACAGCCCAGCTGCTGCGGGAACTCATGGCAGTTACTTCTCCCCTGCCACTCACCCCCATCCTGGAACCATGGAAGACAGTACCGCTTCCACTCATCAGTCGATGGTATTGTGACCCCACTTGGGGTCATGATTGTCTACTGTAGAGAAACCAGGGCTGGCTTTACCATAGGGCGACAGAAAAAAAGCCCATGGGAAATAGCTCTTGTGTAAGACATCACTGGGAAAGCTGGTGGCTCCATAGCTGTGTCCATTTGCAATCCCGATATAACTCACATCACGCATTGATTGCAAATGCACAGGTTCAAATGGACCATAGAAAATAATAGCACAGGAATAGTTCTGTCACAGTCATTGTCTGAATCTTCTCCATGCCACAGAAACAAATTTAGGCCTCTTGCTCCATCTCACTTGCTCCAAAAATATTGTTTTTCCTTCACCCCCACTGGCTGCACCGTGCAGTAAAGTACATACCACTGTCTGCAATAAGCAGAAGATATGCTGGAAACATTCAGAAGCTGAGACAACAGGACAACAGACCTGGTACGACTGGCTGTCAAAGGAGGCCATTGTAACCATATCTTCTTCTCTAGCCGCCCTGTGAGATAGCTAAGTAGTATTATCTCTGAGATGTTGAGTGATTGGCCCTATTGAAATCACAAAGCAAAGAACTGAGCTGCAATACCATCTTTCCCCCCGTCTTTCACCATTTCTCCTATACTGTTTAATAAAATAAGCTAGTCCGATACCTGTGCCTCAAAAAAGTCTGGTCAGATTCTTGGTTTCTTCCAGCTTTGCAGCTTTTGTCAAGGTCCAGTGTTATTAAAATGTGATGAAAATGATCTATTTGATCAGCTCGGATAAGCTCTGCATCAGGACCACCTTTTAGCACAAGGATTTAAAAGTAAACAGAAAACTAATTAGAGGGTCAGTAAAACCTCACGCCATAGTGGGAGTTCAGATAACAAGAAAATGATGTGAACCACAGCAAAATTGGCACTAGTTGCAGGTTGCCATCTTACCAGCAACTTGGAGCAGGGTATAATACATTGCTACATTAGTCATGAACCAAGCATTTTTTAATTATACTCTTAAAATCTAAACAGTCTCCAGTGAATAGTCAGCAGAGGAGAATGATAAACTTGAGTTTAAATGACTTATCACCAGAGTTAAATTGTGGCATGTACACTAAACCTGCTGTGCTCTTAACACCATAAAAGGCATACTAGCCCATGACAGGGCAGAGTTATTGGTGTCAAAAGCAGAATGTGACTTAAAGTCCAGTGGGAACTAGTCTACAATTAACTATGTTACAATTAACTTGTGGAACTCTTGGACACTGTGTAACATAACTGGGTTTAAACAAAGATTGGATAAGTTCTTGAATGATCAGTCCATAAATGGCTATTAGTGAAGTAGATCGGGGCTGGAAGCTCTGACTGTCAGGAACTGGGAGCAAACATGGAAAAAAGTACAGCAGTAGCATTTAACTTTCAAAAGGGAGTCTATGACAAAATGAGGAAACTAGTTAAAAAGAAACTAAAAAGCCCAGTTGCAAGGGCTACAAGTTTGCAAAAGGCATGGAGACTGTTTAAAAGCCCCCTTCTGGAAGCCCAGATTAAATTCATCCCGCAAGTTAAAAAAAGAAGCAGGAAGACCAAACGTCTTCCACTGTGGTTAAATGAGGAGGTGAAGGAAGCTATTAGAGCCAAAAAGGCATCCTTTAAGAGATGGAAGGCTAGTCCCAATGAAAATAATACGAAAGAGCATAAACACTGGCAATGTAAATGTAAAGTGTTAATAAGGCTGCCCAAGAGAGATTTTGAAGGGAGGCTTGCTAAAGAAAGAAAAACAAGCAACAAATTTTTTTTCAAATACATCAGAAGCCAGAAGCTTGCTAGGGAATCAGTTGGGCCATTAGATGACAAGGGAGTAAAAGGGGCGTTCACGGAGGATAAGGACGTTGCAGAGAAGCTGCATTGGTCTGCATTGCAGAGAAGTTCTTTGCATTGGTCTTCACTGCAGAGAATTTTGGGGAGGTACCCACGCCAGATCTTTGCTTTGTGGGCAATGAATTGGAAGAGCTGTTACAAATCAGTGTGACATTGGAGGATGTTCTAGGGCAAATTGGGTGCCCTAGAACAAATGTAACCCCGATATTTAAAAAGGGTGATCCTGGAAACTACAGACCAGTAAGCTTGATGTCTGTACCAGGCAAAATGGTGGAAACCATCATTAAGGACAGAATTACAGGGCATGTTGACAAACGTTGCTTAACGGGGAAGAGTCAACACGGATTTAGTAAAAGGTAAGTCATGCCTCACTAACCTGTTGGAATTCTTTGAGGGTATAAATAAGCATGTGGACAAGAGAGACCCAGTAGACATAGTGTACCTGGATTTCCAGAAAGCATTTGATAAGGTCCCTCATGAGAGACTCTTGAGAAAATTAGAAAGTCATGGGATAGGAGGTAGTGTCTTACTATGGATCAGAAACTGGTTAAAAGATAGAAAGCAAAGGGTAGGACTAAATGGTCAGTTTTCACAATGGAGAGATGTAAACAGTGGTGTGCCTCAGGGATCTGTA
>QEPC01006282.1:8427694-8438501 GCA_003113815.1 Sphenodon punctatus
GGAGCTGGAGGAAAACAACAGGGAATGGATCCCCCATTGTGACCTGTTGGGTGCTTCTCCCAAGCCACCGTGATTGGCCACTGTCGGAGACAGGATGCTGGGCTAGATGGACCATTGGTCTGACCCAGTATGGCACTTCTTATGTTCTTATGTTTTTATTCCATTATGACTGGTTAGGTACTTCTCTGAGTTCTGAGAGTAGCCACTGTCGAAGACAGGATGCTGGGCTTGATTGATCTTTCGTGTGATCTAGTCTGGCACTTCTTATGTTCTTATGGTGATCTTACGGTACCATTATCACAGTATCTATCTAAGTGATGCAACACCCGAGTGAGCTAGGAAAGGGCTGTTATTCCCAGTGTATCAAGGCGCTAAATAACTGGCTTGCTTAAAGTTGCACAGAGAGTTTGTGGTGGTGAAGGAACTTGAAACTGGGTCTTCTAAATTCCAAGCTAATGGCCCCAAGGCAAGGAGGACATCCCATTCTCCTCCCATTCTCCTCCCAAGTGACATCCCATCCTCCCTCCACACTCGCACATTTACTGGCTGCCCCTCTGTGTACACAGTCACACACACACATGTTCTCACACATATATTTCCCCCTCCTTGCTCACATACAAACTCACTACACATTCTTCTCACACACGCATATGCACAGACATCTACATATTTTCCCTTGCCATCTCTCTCCACCACCACTCACTTCCTCTCTTACTGTCACAAGTGACTGCGGCAAAGTCCCTCTTGTCCACAAAGAGCATACCACTATTGGCCACTGTCTTCCAGCTGCCCTAGGAGCTCATTAGTTGCCCCCAAATTTGGGTGGGAGATTCCCCCCCCCCTCCGGAACAAGAGAAGAGTTTTCGTGCCATTCCCCCTATCGTTACGTTCTGCCAAGCCACTAGACCGTTCTTCTTTTCTTGCTATATGAGGGCATGGCAGTAATTTGTAACCTTGACCCATGCCACGTGCCCATAACCAAAGAACAGTTTCTTCCCACGCTGCTGGGTGCTGAGCTTTTGTTACACACCTAAAATGGCAACGTCTGGATCCACCAACCCATAATCCACCATGTTCAGAGGTTTGGTTCCAGCTCATGCCCATTCACCTGAGGAAAGAGGGAAAGGATCAATATTTAATAAAAAAAATTCCCAACTAAATTTGTTCCCTTAACATGATAGCCTTGATTCAGTCAGATGATCTAATATTCTTATACAGTCAATCCAGGAAACATTTTTAAAAGCCTAGTCTAACAGCATCTTTATTTTATTTATTTATTTATTTATTTCCATCATTTATATCCCACCTCTCCTGCCTAGGCAGCTCGAGGCGGCTTACAAAAATTTAAATATTTAAAAATATACATAAAATATATAAAATACATAAAACAGAGGCGTAAAAGAAAATTTAAAAAATCCATCCTCCCCACCCACCCTCACCCCCCTTTACCCACCTCCCTCACCAAAGGCTTGACAGAACAGCCAGGTCTTGCACTGTCGCAGAAATGAGGCAAGGTCCGGGGGCACCCGGGCCTCCACTGGAAGGGAGTTCCACAGCCTGGGCGCTGCCACCAAGAATGCCCTCTCCATTGTAGCCCCCCGCACCACCCAGGGAACACCAAGAAGGGTGCTCCCGGCGGACCGCAGCCACCAACTTTCGTTGGTGAGAGTATGCAAACTTTTGGGTCACACAAGGCCCTTCCTCTTGCATATAAGAAGTCAGAATTGTAGTTTAATTGACTTCTTACATGCCTGAGGACGCTGTGTGGCTATCATCAGCAGACGTTGGTCCAATAAAACAGATCACCTGAACTACATTGTCTCCATCTAGTACATCTTGGACCAACATGGCAACCATACACACTCTCTCCAGAATCTATCTATCTATCTATCTATCTATCTATCTATCTATCTATCTATCTATCTATCTATCTATCTATCTATCTAGGGCACAGAGTTATTGGTGTCAAAAGCAGAATGCCACTTAAAGTCCAATGGGAACTAGTCTACAATTAACAATCGATAGATTAGATAGGTTCTAGAGAACGTGTGTATGGTTGCCATGTTGGTCCAAGATGTAATAGATGGAGACAATATAGTTCAGGTGATCTATTTTATTGGACCAACTTCTGCTGATGAGAGCCATACAGGGTCCTCAGACATGTAAGAAGTTAATTAAACTACAATTCTGACTTCTTATATGCAAGAGGAAGGGGCTTGTGCGGCCCAAGTGTGTGTGTGTGTGTGTGTGTGTGTGTGTGAATATAGATATAGATATATATAGTCCTGTTCAGTTGCTTCACACACACTTTTGGGATAGATAGATAGATAGATATAATTCTGATTTCTTATATGCAAGAGGAAGGGCCTTGTGTGGCCCCAAAGTGTGTGTGTATAACTGAACAGGACTACAGACAAGTGTACTCTGGATCCTATAAGGATACTGTCAATCACTAGTAATTAAATATGTCAAAAAGTGAATGACCAAACAGAGGTAAATTAAATCTTTTAGTTAAACATTTCAGCTTCCACCTTCTTCAGTAACCAGTTGGATTTAAAGTGTATACTGCTGGGAGTGTAGAGTGTTGAAGGAAGAAGAATTCCCAGGCAGGTGATGTTGAAAGGGAGGGGAGAAGTACTAAAGATGAGGAGGATCTTAGGTGTTGACTTCTAGGTTGAGGCCTCGGGGTGTAAGGGTACAAAGTCTATATCTCCAAAAGTTCTCCCTTACTTCTAGTGACCATTGTATTGGTGGATTCTCTATAGGGAATATTACCAAGTCCGAAAGGCTGTGGCTATCAGAGTTAAAATGTTTAGAAACAGGTTGTTCTAGCTTCATGATGGCAGCTGATTTGTGGTTTCTAAAACTTGTGCTTAGATCAGTAGTTGTCTTTCCAACATATTGAATGTGGCAGTCAGGGCGTTTGCATTCAGTAACGTATATGAGATAGTTGGATTTACGGGTGATGTTCTGTTTAATAAAGTAGGTCTTGCCGGTTACACTGCTTTTAAAAGGTGGCAGTCTCTCTCAAAACCCATTATTTATAGCTTGGCTCTTAGCATTAGTCATATCTGCAGCAACAACATATCTCCAATGAACCAAAGAACTCAAAGAACATCTTCTAAACAGGGGATAGCCTCTCTATGCCATTGATTATAACATCCACTGGGCATCTGTCCAAACTAGGGAATCCCTCCTCCACAAAGGTGAAACATATGCTTACAAGGAACACTGCATCCCTTTTGTGGTAGACTTTCATCCAGCATCTCCTAAGTATCACCTGGCAATTAAGGAGAGCTATCCCTTAGTAGCTAATTCACTCCATCTTAAAAAAGCCATAGCCATCCTCCTTTAGTTGCTTTCACCAGCCTCGAAGTTTATGTAAATTACTTGTCAGATCTGAACTAAAATTGCTTGTTAGGAACCCTGGATCACATCACTGTGAATCCAAACGTTGCATCACCTGTATCCATCTGAAAGAAACAGTCACATTCAAAAGCAGAACAACTGATAGGACCTATTACATCAAACAGAGCATCACCTGCAAGGCTAGCAATGTAATATATGTGATAGAATGCAAACACTCTGGATGCCACATGCAGTATGTTGGAAAAACAACCACGGACCTCTGTACCCTGTTCAGAAACCACAGATCAGCTATTGTGACAAAGAAGCTGGTACAACCTGTTGCAAGACACTTCAACTCAACAGATCACACCCTCTCTGACTTAGAGATCTTTCCTATAGAAAAACCATCCAACCCTGGGTTGCTAGAAGCTAGAGATAACTTCTGGATTTACAGGCTTGACACCCTAACATCCAGTGGTCTCAATTTCGGTCCTTTTCACACAGACACTCTAAAATGGGTGTCAAATTTTATTATACATGTTACAGGGCTGCAGGTGTGCTCTGTGGTTCCCCTGCAACATGTATAATCACGAGTTGTTGGTAACTCGACTGCGGGACCGGGCAGGAATAAGCGGGGCTGTTCTTGAATGGTTCAGCTCTTTCCTGGCTGGGAGAACCAAGCATGTGGTGCTGGGGGATTATTCATCTTCTCCCCGGGGCCTCACGTGTGGAGTCCCGCAAGGTTCCAGTCTTCTCCCCTCTCTTGTTCAATGTGTACGTGCAGCCTTTGGGGGAGGCTGTTAGTGAGTTTTGTCATCAATATGCTGATGACACCCAACTATATCTCTCGTTTTCATCAGACCCAGGTCCAGCAGTCTCGGTGCTTACCCGGTGTTTGTCAGCTGTGGGGGACTGGATGAGGGTGAACCGCTTGAAATTAAATCCTGACAAGATGAAGGTGATGGTTGTGGGGAAAGCCAGGGGAGTGATGGCCCCCGTCATTGATGGCGTCCGTTCTCCCCTGGTATCCCAGGTTCGTAGTCTGGGGGTGCTCCTCGATCCACAGCTCTGCCTGGAGTGTGAACACAGGTACACGCAGAGCTGTCACTATGGATGTGTTCACATGGACACCTGCCCCACCTCTGCCCTGCCTCACCCCCCACTGGGTAGCGGGCAGACACAGGGGTGCATCCCTGGACTTGTGCACCCCTGCATCCATATGAAAATACCCAGTGTACTGAAAAAGATGCACTGGGCATAGCCAACCAGGAGCCCAGGAAGCATGAATGTCACTGTCTAAATTAAAGCTGGTCTGAAACAACTAGGACCAGTTGAAAAAACTCAAAATTTCATAATCATTCCAAAATAAAAAGTGACGCAGTATACATTTTTGCCAGCTTTAAAAGTATTCACTTCGGGGGTGACGCAGCTATTTTAGTTGAGCAATATCTGCATCCTTGACATGTATGCAGTTTCTTTCTTTGGTGTGAGCAAGCAGAGGAAAGACAAGAGTTAAACTTTTCTTTTTGTGATATATGCAAGAAAAAAGCAAGATGTCAGACTCTCTGGGTGTCATGACCACTTGGCCTATATAAACAACAGAAAGAAAAGGGGAGATGACAGAAGACCCAAAGCAGCCACCTGTCTTTTATTTCTAGGGATGTTCACGGGAGATTAAGCACCAAATAACATTAGGAGACAATAAAAGTATCTGACTGTGTTAAAAAGTATGATTTCAAGCAATACCCGTGCAAAGAATCAATTAATGCGATAATAAATTATGACTCTCTCTTTTCTAAATAAGTTCAGTTTCCCCACAACTATTGTTTACTTAAAATTTATCTTCTGATTCACATAGCAATCCGTGCTATTTAAAACAAAGGCAAATTCCTAACATTTCTCTAATGCTTTTCATCGCCAATGATGCTAAAACAAAACACTCTGCAGAAATGGCTTTACTCTCAGTTAAAAATGCAAGAGGAATTCTCCGTCTCTCCTAATCTTTACCGTCCATAAGTGAGATTTCATGCAAATGCAAGTTCTCTCTGTTTCATTTGGCACAACAGCTGTTTCATGGCCGGGGTGAGCACCCTCCTCTCTCCCCCCGATCAGCTGTTTCGCAGCTGGGGTCAGCACGCTCCTATGGGCTCAGACCTCACCTCATGGCAGGGCTGCACAGGCGGACCAGACAGGAGGCAGCCCTATGGTCCCACATTAGCCTGGGTGAGGCAACAGTAGCCCGTAAGGCCTCATTGGCCTTCTTCGTATGATGCAGCGCGTAAGAGCCGGGTTGTTCGCCCCAAGGTAGAAGTAGGCAAACATCTCGCAGCCACTGGACAGATAGTCAGGTGCATCACGGGGTAATGTGGCCTAATGGGGAATAACATCTGATGTGGCCTTTCCTACCTGGTCTTATCCTACCTCTGTCTTGATCCTACTGGGTGGCAGACGGACCATGTACTATGGAAATGGGATCTGCCATAGAGAAGAGCATTAGCTTCCACCTCCTGCTTTATTTGCCTGTAGAAAGGGCTTGCTGGACATGATATCATGCTCCCAACGCCGAGGTGTGGTCTTGATCGTGATGCAGGTGAGCAGTAGAACTCACCACTGATATCATTAAACATAGCAGGGCTTTGAGACCAAATTCTGCGTGCATGCACCAAATTCAGCATCAGCTGGAGCAGTACAAAATCCTTGCTGTGCAGAGTCCTCATCTCTTCCCACGCGTTCTCCCCCAGCTGCAAAACAGCTGATCTGGGGGTGGGAGAGGAGAAGTATGCTCACCATGGCCACAAAATATCTGATGGGAGAGTCTGAGCTCCCTGCAAAACAGAGACACTTTTTGACATTTTTTACAACTTTATGTTCCAGTTTTCAAGTAGCTGTAACTGAATGTTATTGAAACTGTATGAACTCTTAAATTGTCAGGTGTCGACTATTGTTTGCTACATGAGAAAAGAAAGTATTTTTAATAGATTGTAATTGCCAATATTTTATCATCTTCAAGATTGATCATTAGAAGGTGGAAAGGTTTTTGCCTTCTGTGCTAGGTATTCCCTCACATAAGCATCCAATTCATAAGATAAATCATGAGAATAAATAATTTATTCTGATATGGGAAGAATTCCTTTTATCTGAAGAAAAAAACTTAGATAGTCCAGAGCATTTCAAATTTCTACAGAGATGCTCAGCGAGTGTGTGTATACAGTATTCCAGGAATTAGTGTTTCTCATCTGTATATTCCATTTCTTATTACATATAATTTTGCATACTTTACAACAAATAAAGAGATTTATCTAAGGAAGTGGAAATGAATCAGGAGGGAAATATAGTGATCCTTGAGTTAGAAATCTGGAAGTCACCGAGACCTAAGAACAGAAAGGGAAAAAATATTTTTTTCCCAGTGAAAAATAGTAATGGACTGTTGGTTAGGGACAATGCAATTAGCCGAGTTGGAATTTGGGTAGGGCGCTGGAGTTCAGATGTATAATCTTAAAGAAGTAACAAACGCTTTTAAAATATTAGTACTATTATTATTTATTTGTTAAGTTGATAACTTAATGTTGTGACAGTGAGTTCCACAACTTAATTGTATGTTGAATGAAAAAGTACTTCCTTTCATTCATTTTAGATCTGCTGCAGTTTCCAGAGTCATGCCTCATGTCATGCATTGGGTGTTTTCAGGCGAACAGGGGGCTGCCCGCGCATGGAGTTCCTCTGAGGGGGCACCCACACATCCACCTGCTACCAGCCCTGCCTGGGTTGGGATCAGACAGAACTGGTTGGGTCCATCTACGTAGCCCCCGTCCCACACACACACACACCATAGAGTTGTGGGCTAGAGCATCCGTAATGCTATGGTGTTGCCCGGGCAATGGCCGGCTGAAAGTAGAGCAGCAGCGTGGGTCCACACGTTAGACGGACATGTGTTCCACTTTGGGTCGGTGCCCCGGGTTTGCTAGGCCTGCTCCGCTGCCCACGCTCCAGGATGTGCTGGAGCTCTGCTGGTGGGGCTCCACCTTTAGACAAACAGGTCACCCGGAGACGAAGAGGGCTGGCACAGCCAGTATCAGAGCAGCCTGTCTGTCTAAAAACACCCATAGTTTCATTAATCTTCCCCTGCCCACCCCTCGGTCTGATTCCACTGGTTTCAAAGAACCTGTGCTTGAATATGAATCCATGGGTGTTTTCAGATGTTACGAGATCACAGTCAACCACAGTCAATTCCCTGTGGTGGTTGTCACCGCGTAACGTCTGATGGGGGGAACGGATGTTCCCCCCCCAGATGTTCACCACGGTCAATCGCGGCGGGGAATCACATTCACCACGCGATCGGCTGAACCAGCGGGGCCGGCGGTCATCGCGTGGTGAAGGCNCTGAACCAGTGGGGCTGGTGGTGATCGTGTGGTGAAGGTGATTCCCCGCCGTGATGAACTGAGCCGTCATGTTAGGATGGCGGCCACGGCCCGGAATTCCCACAGGGATTCCGACCTGTGGTCAATTTGGGCGGGTGCTGCGGCTGCATTGGCCGCGGCGCCTGCCCGTCTCCCCGGAGGGTGGGTGGCAGGGGAGCGGGGGGGGGGCGGGGCCGTGCAGCCGCACGTTGCACCGTGCGGCCCCGCTCCCTCCCCGATTCCCTGCTGGGAGCCCCCGGTACGTCTGTTAGGCCGTGACGCAGTGGCCCCGGTGGGGGATCAACAGATTGGTTCCGTGACGGGGTCAATTGGCCCCGTCACGTCTGAAAACACCCCATGGGACCTACTCATGGAGCAATTGGGACAAGAGAAGGGTTCAGTTTTCATATATTGAAGTTAACTGCAGTTTTGCAGTTGACTTGAATGTGTTTGGGATCAAGACAAATGGGACTACTCTGGAGTAAATGACGTGATCATTGCAGGCTAAAGTGAATAAAAACAATAAAATGGTGTCCTGAATAACCGAACTCTTTTGTTATTTTATGCCACTAGAACAGGGAGTTGTGTAGGTCACCTACCATGAGCACGTGTGTTCTCCCTTGCTGCAAACCTACTTTACAGAAAAGCAGCAATTAAACTGACATCTTATTTCTGCTCCTCACAATAGAATAGGGAAAAATGAAAGCTTGGAATTTGCAGTGCTATGCGTGGCAGCTCTGCTCAAGTGGGTGGACATTCATGTGGGATATTAAAGGAGGAGAGGAACAATAGACAAATTGTGACTTTTGTTCACATGGCAGTAAATTCCCGAGCGAGGCACCGTCGTCGCCCGTCATGCTGGCCTTTCAGTGTGACAGCCAGGGAGACAGGTGAATTGATTTTGCTGGCCATGGCTATCAAAGATCTGAGAAAACAGCAGAAGCAAGAGCCAGGGGGCCTTCATCAGATGAAACCATTTCCATCTCAATAGGCGCTGTGATTCAAATGTCTTTTCAGGCCATTTTGTGTTGTCTCTTACCACAGTGTGGCTCTTCAAAGAGAATACGCCAGCTCTGTCAGAATCACTTTTCAATCTTGTTTATTGCGGACAGATGCCGGAGCAAAAATCTTAACGGCTGGAGAAGACATTTCAACCTCTCTTTCAGCATCCCCCACAGTTTTTTATATATCACTGGCAAAAATCATGTTAGCTTTGGGATACTATCAGACGAAATCCAGGCAGTGTCATGGAGCGTACAGCAGTGATGTTATCAGTCACAAGAAGACAGTTATCTTGACCCACAGCTAATTAGATAGTGCAACCTGATTCACCCATATGTTTGCAGATAAAAGCCCCCGGTGTTGTATGCTGTGATTTGTAACACTGGCATTATTTATGTATCAATAATCAAGTAGCTGTTGGGTATTTATGAACATTCCACAGACTAACACAAATATTTACTCAGCCAGAAAGTTGTAATTTGGAGTGTTTACTTTAGCATCTATTAATCTTTTCTTATTCTCCTGTCCAGAAAGAATAAATTACTGAACCATTTAAATGAGTAGAAGGATCATGATCCTAACTGACCGGGGCTTCGAGAGGCTATTGTAATATAAATGGTAATGATAATAATAAACAGAAAGTTTTGCTACTGAACTAAACTGTTAAACGTGACTTGCTATCCACAGTTTCTGTCTATGTCAGTATGGAAAATACCATTGCCATCATCATGGACTTCAAAAGAAGCAAAGAAGAATTCTTGAGCATGATTATCATGGTATAATCACATTATTAGGGAGATTAGAGACATTTTACTGTGTCTTTTGTGCTTTTAGCGACACCCCAGGGCATTGGACAAAATCTTCCAAGTGTGATTTAAAACTTGCTTGTCAGGTGCAAAGTGAGAAGGAAGTTTTTTTAACCTTCTGAGATTAGAAGACAGAGAACACACTTAATTCCTCTTATCAAAGAGATCCAGAAATGGATGCTGACCAGAACTGAAGAAGGGTCTACCCTGCCTTGGATGAACATTTTTATAAGAGAGAGAGAGTGTATATTCCAGAGAGGAACAATATTTATGGTGGGAAATGCAGTTGTGTAAAGAGTTACATCAAATAAAAATATCACAACAGCACTGAAGAATCTTGGGTAGCCCAGACTACTGCTAATCATTTCTATAGCGCCCCTAGACATACATAGCGCTTTACAGTGACAGATCCCTGCCTTGCAATTGAAGATGGACAAGGATGAGGGGAACAAACAGGGAAAGACAGAGACACATGTATTCCCATTTTACAGATGGGGAACTGAGGCTGAGAGGTTGTGACTTGCCCAAGACCACCCAGTGATTTCACTGGCTGGGGTAAGTTTTGAACCCTGGTCTCTCAGGTCCAAGTCCAGCACCTTGTCTGTCCACTACACCACACTGGGTGAAAACAGACATGTGTCTTAACTCCGCTTTAACATTTCTTCTGCATGTTGCAGGGCTGCATAGGACACCGATACAGCCCTGCAACATGCATAAGAAATGTTACAGCGGTGTTAAAGCAGAGTTATGTGCATGTCTATTTTCACCCACTGGCTCTCCACACTGGTTCAGACACAGTTGATAACTGGAATGGTGAAGACTGTGCCAGGCTTCTATGCCAGTTTTTTTGCCTGGCACTTCGCAGAGTCCTGATGATTTTTGGTTTGGGGTGAAAAAGAGCTTTGAAGTTAGGGACTGCAAAAAATATTTAGATGACCAAGGGTATTTTCAGACGTTACGGGGCCCTTTGGCCCCATACCGGAACCACTGGCTTCGTTCCCCGCCGGGGTCACCCCGTAATGGCACAACAGACGTGCCGGGGGGATCCCGGCGGGGAAAGTGGGAGGGGCGGCGGGGCCAATGTGGCCGCCGCGTCCGGCCGAATGTGCCACGGCCCGGGATCCCGCCGGGGATCCTGGGCCGTGGCGCGCGGCCAGACATTATTATTATTATTATTATTATTATTAACAAACATTTATATAGCGCCAGCAGTGTACCTGGCACTTTACAAAGTAATAAAATAGACAGGGTCCC
>QEPC01006282.1:8450063-8465365 GCA_003113815.1 Sphenodon punctatus
AGTGCAGTTCTGCTCTTACCCACGCCTTACTGATCAGCAACATGGAGGTTTCCATCCTGAGGTCCCTGCAACTCTCTGGGGAAAGGGCTCAGAGCCGCCTGACCCTGAGACTCTAGCCCACCTGTGCTCAGCAAGTGGGACATCACCAGGACACTCAGCTCTACTAGACCTCTCAGTGCTCCCATGATAAACTTGTGCCTGCCTAGGTAGGATGCCTGTGCTGCTGTTCTCTAATTCAGACTCTGCTATTTTAAGCCTGAAACTGGAATTCAAACAAGACAGCTTCACCTCGTAGACTGCCCTTTTGCGGTGTTAACATATCCAGAAAAGCCAAATGGAAAAGGAAACATTTCTCATTATTACTCTCATAGCACCTCCTCAAACCTTTGTTCTGTATTGTATGAAATAACTCTATAAATGTTATTTCCTACTATGAAGGCTGTTTTTAATCAAGAATGTACATAGGATGCTAGGAGTTCTTTGCAAGGCCAGTCTGGCTATTGAGGTACAAAGGGCATTTAAGAAGTATGGAAAATTGACTTATCTCTTACTCCTTCCATCTTAGGGTCGCCCAGGGCCAATTGGGAACCAAGGACCAATAGGTGTGCCAGGATTTACTGGGCCAGAAGGCTTGAGAGGGCAAAAAGGCGAGAGAGGGGCAGTGGGAGCCCCAGGATCAGCTGGACTGAAAGGAGATAAGGTAAGTTTAGTAGGTGCTTTCCTCTTTTTCTCTGCTGTAAATGCAACGATGTAAATTATAATACCGCCTGTCTTATTGTGAATAAAGACAATATTGGACTTTCTTTCTGCTAAGGTGGCAGAATGCTGTGATGCTAAGTGGACAAATCCATTCGAACATTGGTTGTTTTTAAACGAGCAAGACTGGTGGGGGTGTCCGTGGCCGCTGAGTGGCACAACTGTGGAGGAGCCGCTCAGGTGGAGTGTGTGGGGAGGGATTCTATTGGGCAACTCCCACCATGGCTACTGTGGCAACCACCTCGCCCTTCCCTGCTACAGACCACGGGGAAGGGAGGAACGCACGCACCAGGTTGGCCTTGAAATTGACATGTCCTGGCATGAGCGCTTGGGAACTAGGCTCCCCAGTGCTCACGGCCAGTTTCTGTTATTTGTAAAGGCTGTGTCCCCCACCCACAGTGCCTAGGAGCAGNCAGCCACCTCGCCCTTCCCTGCTACAGACCACGGGGAGGGGAGGAACGCACGCACCAGGTTGGTCTTGAAATTGACGTGTCCTGGCATGAGCGCTGGGGAACTAGGCTCCCCAGTGCTCACGGCCAGTTTCTGTTATTTGTAAAGGCTGTGTCCCCCACCCACAGTGCCTAGGAGCAGCGGATCGGTATGCTGGCATGGGTGATAGTCCTGGTTCATACGGGCAGGAGATGCGTGGGCCATGTGGTTTGCTCTGCACGGCACACTCTGGATTTCTTGGCAGCGCACCATGTGTGGGCAGGCAATGAAATGGGGTTTTGGCTGCTTTCATACCCTGCGGGAACGCTTCATTAGAAGGTCAAGAGAGGGGACACACATGCAAATCAGGCACGTCTTTGATCACATGGGAGTGCCCAGAGGTGCATGATTGATGCTTTTATGCACGTTTACATGGGCGATTGATTGAGCTGCAAAATCCAGCTCTGTCAATCGCCCTTGTAAACACGTGTAAAAGCTTCAACCATGTGCCTCTGGGCATTCCCACATGGTCAAAGACATGCCCAATTTGCATGAGTGTCCCCTCTCCCAACCTTGTATGGACTCATTCCTGTAGGTGTGAAAGTGTCCTTTAGAATAGAAGTGATAGGACAAAGTGGAGGAAGGGTGAGGTGTGTTGAAAATACACCAAAAGGAGAAGGAGGGAGCTGCCATTACAGAAAAGTTGGGGAAACTCCATTGAAGGTAGATGAATGGGCAGCAGGATGGAGGTGAGATTCCGTGTTGGTAAATGCACTGTAATCATGTATGCTGGAGGCAGTAATGTACATAGACTCCACTAAGGTGCAGAAACCAACTCATCTGTAGCAACAGACAGACTTGAGCATCAGAGAATTCAATGGAAACTTCTGTCACGGTGCAAGTGAGAGTAGAAAATCATTAATGATCACGTCTGGTCCTCTTATCCCAGAACGGGAAGCAGAAACAGAGGGGTAATGAGAATGATTAGAAACAAGGGGAAACCTCATAGAAAGAGAGACTGAAAAGGCTGAAAACTGCTTACATAGGAGAGAGGTTGATATGAAGGGGGCATGGCAAAGGCATGCAGAATAATCAGTGGGTCTCAGAAAGGTAACTGGGGCACTGCTGTGCACCCTTCTTCAGAATCCAAGAAAAGGCAGCATTCAATGAAACAGAAAAGCGGAACATTCAAAATAGATGAAAGAAAATTATTTTTCACCAAACACAGTATTTAGCCTCATTGTTCCAGGATGTGATTGAATCCAGAATGTTGACAGGATGCACATTGAAGCTGGGCATTTCAGTGGATGAAAAGAATATAGAGGGAATTCTGAAAGTAAAGGATGGAAACTCCAGTGTTTCCAGTCATAAGCCAATGGTTAGAGATGGGGGGGCGGGGGGCTAGCAAAAAGCTTTCCCTGCATAAACATCTGCAGTGGGGTTTCTTGCAATTTCATCTTATGCAGCTGGGACAGGCCATGGTTGGAAACAGGAGAATGAAGGAGACAGAGTAGTGGTCTGATCCAATGTAGCTGTGTCCATTACATTTACTTCTACTTTGGGAATGGTTGCTGTGGCTCTAGCAAGCTGGTAGAGAGAACAACTCATTAAGCTGGAACAGATGCAGGAGTGATTTAAATTAATGTAATGTTTGCATAGTTCTCAGCTAGCAGAGTCTAAGGAAAATGGTATGGGTTGAAAATTTGTGAGGCAAGAGTTACACAAAGGATTTATCTTCCACCGGGGTTATTTATTGTTCCATGGCATCAAACTTTCCCCCAGAGATACAGTGGGAGTCTGTGTTTCATCTTTAAATTACTTAAAGAAAGCCCACTGAGGTGCTAATTTATCAACCACCCCTGCTGAGCACCCTCTGCTGCCAGTGCCTGGGACAAGTGAGAATCATGAACACCTTTTCCAAGATGTTTTGCACCTCTGAATTTGAATATTTAATTAGCCAGAGCTACGGGGTCCAAACTAGAGGTGAGAAATCTTTTCAGTCCCAGGGACCACATTGAAATTAGTATAAGCTCAGAGAGCCACATTTAAGTTGGGGTCCAGGGAGCCCAAGGGGTGCAGCTCAGGAAGAGGACGATCTAAATCACAGAACTGTGTCAGGGATCTGTCCCCTGTCCTTGTTTGCATGCCCTCATCTTTGCTCCCTTCCTCCGTGTTCAGTCTTTCCATGCTTGGAATAGGAACTTGATCCAGGAACGAGAAAGGGGCCAAATAAAAACTTGACATGGACTGCATTTGTCCCCCGGGTCTGAAGTTCCTCACCCCTGATCTAGACTAATAGACATTGCTCTTAACCTGTGTGCTGCTGAAACATACATGAGCTCAAATAAATCTTTATTTGCTCTCTCTTTATTCCCTTAGGGTCCAATGGGAGTTCCTGGATTTCAAGGCATTAATGGGATTCCGGTGAGTTTGTGTATTGAAATATTGAGCTATAGGGTGCTGGAATATTACTCACAACCAATGGCTTTTGAGCACAGAGGTATGTCCTCACACATGCAAAAACAAAATGCAAGACTTGCATGTTAATCCTTTCCCATGACGATAATATTTAGGATGATGGTAACTAAAATTATCGTACCTCTTTTCCTCCTGTTTCAAGTGGAAGAGGAACACTGAGTAGACTGTACAGTTCTGTAAGGGGCTCAGGAACCTCAATGAAGAGTGCTGAATGATGGGCACCTTTTAGCGATCTGCCCTTGTTCTACAGCATCTAGAAGTGAATCTGAGACCCAGGGGCGTTGCTACCATTGGACAAACGGGGACATTCGTCCCGGGGCCCGTACTGGCTGGGGGCCTAATATCCAAGGTAGCTAAGCCACCCTTCCCCCCCCCCATTTTAAAAATTGCCACCTGAGCTGGCTGGGGCTCTTCTGGCTGCTACATTATGTCTGATACAATGTTGCAACTTCAGGCAGGGATTGGGGGGCGGGGCCCCATGCAGCAGTCTGTGTCAGGCCAGGTCACACTCACAAGCCTCACGGCTTGACTCGCCCCCCTGGTGCCGCGTCGCGGAGGAGAATCCTCCCTACCAGTCTGGACCCGGTCCGGGCTTGCCTGCCGCGGCCTGCCCGTCCAACCCCTGGCCTCCAGGGCTGGTCAGTTGAGCAGGGGCAGCAATGGCATTGCTGCTGCTGGCCATGCTCGGCCCCAGCGTGCAGGCAGCGAACCGCGAGGGACAGAGAGCACCGTGCCACTAGCAGCGCACCGTAGACTCTGCAGAGAGCAAGTAAGTCCTGAGTACCAGCAGCTCAGCGCCCCTAGGCTGGCCGAGCTGGGAGGCACCCCTAGACCAGCGGCTTCACCACCGGCAGGGAAAAAGGGGTGTGGGCCCACAGATATTTCTTGTCTCTGGGCCCATCCCAAACTAGCTACACCCCTGCTGAGACCATATTCTCACCTTCAGCTCCAGGCCGGTCTATGCATATTTTGGCTCCGGGAGAGAACCCCGAAGCCAAAACCTGTGCAGAGTTTGTCCAGTGTGAAAGCCGCCCTGCGTGGTTTTACTGGCAATTACCTGGAAGAGTACAGAGCTGGATTTCCCTGCTCTGCACGCTTCCGGGTGTTTGCCGGGGGCGGGGGGAAGGCTTTCGCACCGGCCAAACCCCACACATGTTTTGGCATCCAGATTCTCTCCTTGAGCCAAAATATGCACGGACTGGCCCGGAGCTGAAGGTGTGAATGTGGTCTGAGCTGCAACGTTCACATTCACCAATATTTGTCTCCATGGTTTATTAGCAGAACCATTCCAGCAAATGCCTAATAGCTCACATGAACCTGTAAAACTCGAGTAGGGGAGGCTGTCCCGAGATTTACCTTTGCTTCATGAACCTGTGCTTGCTGGATCTTTGGCTAGAAAGGTATGGAATAGACAGACAGACCTCTTTTTCCAGACATTAATGCTAAATAACATGTTTTGCTGCCATGTTCTTTTTTGCTCAATTTCCTTTTAATGAAGATCCAGACAAATTTTATCGTGCACAAATGTTTCACAACCTCAACCTCTGTGTCTTTTGTCTCACACCCCCTGGGGTTTTTCCCCTCTTTTTTCCAGAATTGGGTCAAAAACCCTGAAAATATTTTATAGAAAATTTGGACCATCTCTACTCTTTGTTTTTCCCATTCTACTTCTATTTCTGATCACTAGCTCTGCCAAACTCTCCCCCCCCCCCTCTTCCTCCTTCCCTGATCTTCTTTGCCTGATCTGTCTCCCACTGTGATTGATTTTGGGTTGTTTTTTTCCCACCAGCCAGAATTGAAAATGTAACAAGAATGAGTTCTTTCCATAATATTGAATTGAATGAACTGTGGGAACAAGTTGTTCTCTGTGTATTTTTCCAAATAAGGGCTTGGGAGCATGGGAATTCCCAATTTAGGGGGAGCAAAATGCTGCTAATTAGCTGCCCACTGCTCAAACAAAGTCTGAGACAGTAGATGAGGTAGGTTGGAACCTCACACCATGTCTGAATCTGATCTTGTTTTCTTTGAGATATCTCCCAGGTGGGCGTTGGGTGAGACTGGTTGTGGGGAGGTGGATTTTGCTCACTGGGAACAGGAAATTAGTTGATAGCACAGCCCTTCTTTATTGGAACTCCAAACTGGACTGTATCCATCTCTTTCTTGTTGATGGGAAGAAAGGGAAATTCAGAAGCAAAGCATCTTGTTTTCATTCTTGCTGCTGAGAAAATAAAATAAAGTATCTATCTATCTATCTATCTATCTATCTATCTATCTATCTATCTATCTATCTATCTATCTATCTATCTCCTTTTCATGGGGAAAATAGTGACTCCCACTGCTTGAGAAAATACTGGTACATTCTCCATTCCTATTGCAAGTCCATTCCAGGATAGGGAGGGAGTAGGAAGGCCTTGTGATGCTATTATACACATGTACACACACACTTGCACACACAATAGGTGTTAGCAGAAGTGACAGCAGAGCGCCACTGTCTGGGTCGGGAACCCGCTGCCGTCACAGTCCCAACCGGGTCGATCAGCACAACAAATGTGCCTGAGGGTGGGGAGCTGTACGAATGTGCGGCCGCCTGGTCCCACCCCTGTGCTGCACCCTACGCCCTGCCCCCCACCATAACGGGCAGCCATGGTGGCCAGTGACGGCCACCATGGCAGACCTGGGCTGGGTCACGTCATGCCATAACAAATGCGCTAGCCCACCTTGTCCCAATCGGGCGGACAGTAGCCTGGACTGTGTCCCCGGAGGTCTCTGAAATTGCAACCTAGGCTTGCCGCTGACAGGCAAACATCTGGTAGTGCGGCAACAAACGTGCCTGTGGCTCGCAAGCCAAAGCGGCCCACTGCCAAGTTTGTTAACGCCCAGAGTGATCTCCAAGCTGCTACACTGGTCCTTCTGAAGCGAGTGGAGTTAGTGCCAGCGCGGCAGCTTAAGGATTGTACCCTGTGTGGGTATGAAATAGACTGTCCTGTCTGCCAGAATCAGCACTATTGTACCTGATCCATGATTAAATTATTATGCACTATTTATAAATTCATAATTAACGTAGGGAGAGGAGAGTATTTGCTAAGTGTTGAAAGGGTTTCAAAGTCTTTGTCCAAAGGGGATCCTAATGCTGACCATGTGCGAGATATCAGCCATCTGAGGTCTTGCATGGAATTTTGACATCAGGTAAGTTGCTTTCTTCTCATGTTGTTGCAGCTGGGCTGACACATCCTTTTGGCACAGTAAATCCAGCAGCGGCAGCAGCAGTGTATCTTTGTTAATTGCTGGCCTTGGAGAGATGGGAGAAGTGGTCCCTTATTCGTCCTCCCTACTTTATATGTTTAGTTTTCCCATGGAATTAGACTCAAAGATTTGGAAATGGAGGTGTATGATTTATATTTATGTGTGCTGAGCAGACTAGGCTAAGTAAAAACAATCCTATGAGATGGGAGCCCCTGTCCTTACTTTTCAGCTGAGCTCTACATCAAGAGATGCTGTTTTGTTCTCAAGCAGCTTAAAAACAGGATTCTGCACTGGCTAGAGAGGGATCTGCTGGGAAGATTGCCTCAGTCAGTATTAAACTCATTTCAGCACAGCAGCGTTAGAGAAAGGGGGTCGGGAAGCCGCCGCCACCACCCGTGTGTGACCTGTGTCACACACAAAGAGCAAGGCTCTGGATGGAAGTTGTGATTTTTTTGTTGTGGGCCAAAATATGCGTGGACCAGCCCGGTATGGGTGGACCAGCTGAAGGTATGAATGTGGTCTCGGACTCACTTCTAGATGCTGTAGAACACGGGCAAATCACTAAGAGAAATGGTTTCCCATCTGCACTCCCTCTGTTTTTAGATTTAGGAGAGGAGGTCCTGGCTGACCACTCCAGCATGTTCTCAGATTCATTGTTCTAAGATTCCCACAAACTTCGTGCAGGGCAATCGCGAATGACCCAGGGATGGTATGTTGAGGGAGTAGCAGGAGGGACAGGCACCCCTTCCTCACCAAGTCCTGGCAGCAGACGCTCAGGACTCTCCTTCCCATGGTGGGAGCTGAAGGCTCTTTTCCCGGGCAGGAATGGCAACTGAGGCCAGGGAGTGCAGCTGCAAGATGGCACTTTTGCACTCACCCATACCCTGCTGCATGGAGAGTGAAACCTCACCGCTTTCTCCTTTCGCACTTGCAAATTTAGTGGGGGGTAGGGTGAACTCTTTCCATCCCCGTAGTCCTAGTTTTGTAGGGAGCATGTCCCCCACAGTAATTATGCCCATGTTCAGATAACTCTTGTAGTTACCTATCCATCCCTGCATGCCGCAATTACAGGTCATAAGGGTCTCCTCCCTTTTCTCTGATGAAACACCTGGCAGCTCTGGCAAAGCATGTGATAGATGGAGTGGAGTGAGAGGAGGAGAAAGAAAAAAGAGATCCTAAGCTCTCAGTCCAAGGCAGTTCTACTAGGCAACATTTAAAATCCCTTGAGGCAAAGGCCTCATTTCGGGTCTTATCCTTGGAGATGCTGAGCATCTACTGCCCTCGCTAAGGTTAATGGGAATTGCAGGGGTTTAGCACATAGGTCTGGACTTACAACAGAGATTGTTGTAAACAGGGACCTGTGTTCACTGCGTTTCCCCCCACTGATGGTAATGGGGGAACCACGGCGAGCACAGGTCCTTCGTTATAATTTAATTGAGAGAGAAAATTAGCCAAAAAGTAATCTGTCTTATAGTCAAAAGGGATCATACTGATGATCCTTCAACACAATCTGGCATCTGGATACCAGCATCTTATAGTGACCAGAGTTACTATTTTAATTCAAGGACGGTGCTAACTCTCAGCTCTGTTTTACGTTTTTTCTATAGCAAGGTGGAAAGTTATATGGCGCCAATGGCCGATCTTCCCTATTCTGAAGCATAGGACCAGATTCTTCTCTGATTGCAATTTGTATGCTGTGGGACTCCAGCTTCTCCCTCCAGATTTAAATGAGTCTAGCCAATCAACTACCAAAAATAATACTAGGCTTTTACAGCAGAAATGAATACACAGCACTTGGGGTCAGGGGCTGCCAATCTTTGTTGGTAAACTTACAAAATTCCTATTCCCACAGAATGGATTTGCCCCTTGAGATATCTGCCGTATGAATAATCACATGCGTTTGAATTGAAAAGAAGAACAGTCACGATCCAGCGTTTGTTCCATTACAGGGCAGCGTGTTGATATAAGATACACTGCAGCCAAACCAAAGATAAGCAAGTTAACACAGTGATTATGGTGTTAGGTTATTGTTTTGGGGGGGGGAGGGGGTTGAGGTTAGGTTTTTCTTTTTAAAAGTCCATTTTAGTGGGAAAGTGCTGCTTTCTATGTGAAAGAGGTGGACATGGAGTCCACGATCCACCAACTACTTACTTTGGAGTAGGACTTCAATGAGGCTACTCAAGAGTAAGTGATTGGTGGATCGTGACCTCTAGCCTCAGACCAGCCACTTAGGGTGTTAACAGATGAGTCTTTAGCCCACACATGTTTATTAGGTGTTTGCCCCTATCAAGACCACCCACTGGACCCGTAGCCCTCAATCATGGTGGGGTCTCAGAGAATGTGGAGCCCACTGTGTGGGTGAATGTGGGCTAATGTGCACCCACATGTCCTTGTCCCATCAATTAGGTTGCAGGCTGTGCTTCTGCACATACAGGTCCACCAGCACCATAGAGTCATGGGTGGAAATCCTAGAGCATCTGAGGAGCAACCACTTCCTACCCCTCTCTCTGCTCTTACTCTGACTGGCACTGCCAATGAGGGCTGCCCACAAGCACATGAAAGACACGCTTGGGGCTGCCCATTGGTTAGGCTGGACACACAAAACACATGAGTGGGGGCTGAGTGAGGGTTACATGGACCGAACCTGAACTGCAGCGGGCTAACATCTCTATAATTAACATCCTTAGCTGCTGCCTATCTCTGTACATGGGCAAGAGATTTAAACAACTTGCCACATAGTTTTCCCTGAAGTGAACTGCGGATAATAATACTCTCCATTACAAAGTGTTGTAAGATCTTCCAGGAAACAAGTTCTGTGCACTCAAACTTTAGGCCTTCTGCTCCTCTACCAAATCTGGCTGAAATCAAACTGCAGAATCAAAAGTTATTAAAGGTGGACAATGTAAGTAAATCATATTTGGGGTTGGGGTTGTAAAGGGACCGCATCCACCATCCAGGTGCACCTATTGTTATAAAACCTGCAGGGTGTGTGTGTGGAGATACTTATTTTGGGGGCCTCTGCCAAATTTGGTTGAAATCAGCCTATGGGGTGATAGTTATTAAGGAGGGACAATATCCATGCTAAGTCAATGCCTGCTGACCCTCACACACCCAGCTCCTACTCAAGAGAAGTAGTTACAGGGCCACATTCTGAACTCTCTTTACATCATTGTAAACCCCGGGTGACTGCACAGAAGTTGATGAAGTCACAGTAGTGTAAAACTGGAGCAAATGTGGGGGGAACAATGAAACCCGGTTTATTTACTACTATGCTTAGTTATTACTGTTCTGGTTCAGCAGGACAATTAAGCATGTGCTTAACTTAAACATTATTTTAAGCATGTTCTTAAACCCCCCTGACTTTCTGTTTAAATTGAGCTTTGCTGACTTGAAGACTGACCATTGCAAATACTGACTACTACACTCACAGACTCAAGTTAATTAATCTTTCTCCTAGCTGAGCTGGTTTCCCAGAGCATTTACTGTATGTTTAACATAAAGATGACTGATGTTTTGTTTGGATGGCCCGGTACCAGAGCTATAACTTCTCTGCTGAATTGCTGTTCAGTGAGGAAAACCAGGCTTTCGCAGGAATGAGGCCACTCCAGCAGAATGCCAAGAGAAATTTCCAGTGCTCAGCATTGCTGGGCCCACCTCTGCCCTCCCTCATACAGATGTAATTTATGTTGACATTAACACAGGAGCTGCACCCCTCTGTGTATTGTCTGCCCCCATTGTTTCCATCCTATGTTGTACCGTTGTTTGTAAAGTGCTGGATTAACATGGAATAAATACTGCTCTGTTGGTATCTTCCCAAAACAAAATGTGTGCCTCACAAGCATAGCCCAATGACTGAGCCAGACTTTATACAACCAACAAATAAATAAATCTGATGTCTGTGTGGTCAGAATGCTACTAAATAGCACAGGTGGAAAACCTCATGAAATTATTACTACTGCAGTCTGCTGGCTTGATTACCTTTCTGGGTCGTCCAGGATGTGGCCAAATATTAGGATCAGGACAGGGAGTCAAGTCCAGATTGGGGCAGGAGCCAAGGGTTCAAGGTATCGGGAGCAGGGCTGAGGCAAGAGGGAGAATCTTGGTGTAGAGCTAGTGCAAGGGTCAAAGCTATGAAGTTAATCTAAAGGAAGGTGGGAGAGAGGGCAGAGGTGAATGCAAGGACTGGAAGGCAGAGGCAGGAACTAGAGGCTGGGCTGGGAACAGGAAGTCTTATTCTGCTCAGTTTCCTGTTCTGACTGGGTAGCCTTATACCTGGGCAGGAACCGGGTCAGGTCAGGGGATGGATGTGTTGGGGGCGGGGCAGGGATGTGCCACAGGCCTACAGGGAAGATTTCAGGCTGAGCCAAGGAGGAATAGTGGCTTGTTAGGCAGCCACCATCCTGAAAGCCTGAGGGTTCAGGTTCAAGACCCAGTTCCTGACAGTGGGGGGAAGTGAAAGCTGCCAGAAGATAGAATACAGGGATGAGTTCTGACATCTGTGTTGGTTTAAATGGCAATTTGGAAAACACTGGACTTGGGGGAGAATATTTCCAGTACCAAATGTTTCTTTTAACTCATGCGCTCTCTCTCTTTCTTTTTGACAGGGACACCCTGGCCAGCCAGGAACTAGAGGTCTCCCTGGCCTGGATGGCTGCAATGGTACTATTGGGAGCCCGGGTGTCTCGGGATCAGATGGATTTCCTGGCATACAGGGGCCGCCTGTACGTTGTGAAATTAACAGTATTTTGTAGTTCCTTAAACCAACTGTTGGTTTCCTTATTATTGACTGAGTAAGCAAATAATGGGTCTTTTGGGAATACTGCTACATGTTATTCAAAATTAATTAATGATACTTTCTAGGTGAATGTTTATTTCCTTGATCCTCTGAACGAATATTATTTTCTGAGGTAAATGAAGCTCTATGGTAGGTGTGTATGTGTTACCTTATTAGAATATAGCATCAGGGTCCAGATCTGCCCCCATTAAGGTCAGTTGTAGTATTTCTTTGATTAATGGGAGTAGAGTGAAGTCCTTGCTGACTAAGGGATCTTGTGGTGCAGTTGTAGTCTGGCAATTAATCCATTCCCACTCTGTCAGACTTCCTGTATGATTTCATGCAAGACACCTAGTCTTTCTGTGTTTCCAGTTTTTCAGCTGTAAAATGGGAGTAATGCAACAGTACTCCCATACCACCCAGTACTGCTGCACGTCTGGGGGTGGGATGGCCACTCCCATCCGTGTCAGGTTGGGGGACAGAACCAAACATTCCCCTGGCCTGATTCGGCCAGGGTGGGGAGCAATGCATGGCTGGTTGTCTCCGCCCCCGTGCTGTAGCTGGTGCTCTGGCCCCGCCATGACGAGCAGCCATGGCTGACAATAACAGGCAGACGTGGCTGGCTGCAATGGTGACCCCCCCCACACACACACACACTGGGCCGGGCAGAGCGGGGGAACCAGGCCAGTTTGTTAACATCCACTGTCACGTCTGTTTGCACCCTGTGAGTGGTTCAGATACTACAGTGATTAAGAACTGAGGTCTTACCACAATCTATTTATTCTCCTGTTTGACAACTTAATAATAGACACAGAATGGTTGAGTGTACACTGTACATCAAGGATGGGGGAACTTATGAGCCCATGGCCCTAATTTGGCCTGTGACTCATTTTTATTTGGCCCCTTTCCAGTTCCTTGATCTGGCCCATGGACTCAGTTCCAGTCCTAAGGCATGAAAAAATATGGGGAAGAGAGCAGAAATGAGCAGAAGAGAGCAGAAATGAGGGCATTCACTTAAGCAGAGAATGGATCCATGGCATCCATCCGGGAGCTAGACTCTCCTTTTCTTTCCCCCACCCTGAGCATCCTTGTTAAGCTCCCCAACTCCTATCCAGCCCACAGAGGCCCGTACTGATTTTCAAAGTGACCCATGGAAAGGAAAAGGTTCCCCACGTCATTGTACAGTTGGGAACATGATCTTACAAGCCGCCTTCCTGTGGGTTACCCTAAATTCACTGGAACTATGTTGCGTAAATAAGGATTGTCTGCAGGAATAAGCATCACACTACTTGATCAAGAGAATTAATAGTGTAAATTAATCCTTCTCATACATGCTTTAATAAATATTTGTAATAGAAATGGGTTGAAGAAAAGGAAAAACAGTTGACAAATACGAGTAACGCTATGAATTTCAGTGTTATGTCCTGATTTGTACCGAAAATTTGGTACAGTTGTATGTACGTATAGTCAGAAACATTAAGTCCATAAAAGCAATTGGATCAAACTTAAGCAATGATTTTGAGAGCTGCAAATTTACTCATGCTTGCTGTTCAAATTTCTACTTGATAATCCTTTCAGGGTTTTATTTTTGGCAACAAGAGTGAGTAGTTTAGAGGAGCAATCTTGCTTTGAAATTCTTCCAGGTTGGCAATTAATGCCTATAAAAACACCCACACCTGACAATAGTTGGTCAGCTGCTGTCTAGAGACCACTTTCTATTATCCTGATCGGTATTGTTTCCTTATGGTTCTCTCCAACATCTGTCTGCCTGCACTTTGAGCTTTCTCTTATATGCAGACAGTAAGCTCTTTGGACCAGAGACTGGCCCACTGTTACGTGTTTTTAAAGTACCCAGCACTGTGGAGCCAAGGACCATGACCGAAGCTCCTAGGTACTGTTGCAGCTGATGTTACTATTATTGTAGAATCATCAATCTGTAGGCCCAATTGGAAGGGACCTGAAGGGTCATCTCGGCCAACCATTGATGTTGCTAATGAAATCACCTAAGACAAAAAGAAGGAATGATTAAGCTCTACGTTTGTCTACATCTAATGTTAGAGGGGAAAAGTGAGTTTAATTCAGTGGTGAAATGAATACAAGTTTGAAAAGGTATGTCCCAACTAGGGGTGGGAAAACTCTTCCGGGGTCTGCTCTGAAAATTAATAAAAGCTCTAAGGGCCACATAGGGACAGGGATGCTTAAGGGGTGCACTTAGGAAGAGGAGAGATCATGGATCTGTGCCATGGATGTGTCCCCTCTCCTTGTGTGCATGCCCTCATCTCTGCTCCTTTACCCCTGAGCTCAGTTTTTCTGTGTTTGGGGCCACATAAAAACTAGCTGTGAGCCTGTGACAGGGTGGATGCCTCCAGATGAGAGTTCATGCAGGATTAGGGCCCAGATTCTCAATAGTCTCCATACAGTCAGCAGTCTCAAGTGGGAATTAGTTTTCAAGTCTTTCCAACAAAGTAAGTCTCTATACACTGTCTAGCCCTCTCCTGGGCTGTCACATTTCACATTAGCCCCCTGGCTATTCCCAAAGGACAAGGCTTCGCTCTCCGTGGTATTTTCAGCAGCTCTCTGCAGCTCCCCGTGGGGTCTCAGACTTATCTCTCAGTACTCACGGTGTTCAAGCAGCCAACCCCTTGGCTGTTCCTCTTCTCAGGAGTTCTGCTTCCCCAGCAGTCTCGCAAGCCCCCTGGCTTCTCTGTTCCCAGAGCCTCTCCCACCCTGAGGCTTCCTTCATCCCAGGTAACGCTTCTGTGCTAAGCTAGTGGTAGATCTTCTCCCGGGGGATCCTCCTGGCCGTCCAGTCGGGATAGTAGGGTAGATCCCACCAGGAACCACTAGGAGGCAGACAAACTAGTTTTCTAGACCCCTCCTCCCAGGGATCTATCCTCTAACCTCCAGTCTTGTGTCTGCCTGGAACAGATTAGGAAGCAGGCTGACTGTCTCCGTGCTGGGACAGTCTCTCAATTGGAATTTCGCCAAAAAGCTCCAGGTGCCAGGGAAGGAGGAATTCCTCTCCCTGTTCACTTCCCTTCAGGGAAGGGACCTTGGGAGCGTGACCGGGCACCCCCGTCCCTCAGGCGCGGGGGTCCCCGAAGAGCCAGTCCCGGAGAGTCAGTCCAAGAAAATAACCGAAGGGGCTTTCTTTGGGGCCATCTCCCACCCCACTGAGTCGAGGAGGATCGGGAGCTGCAAAATCAACACAGAGGGGACTGCAGCAAGTAACAAGCTCCGTCAGCCCTCCCTTCTCCGCCCCCCCTCCTCTCTCAGGCGGAGGCCCATTCCCGCCTTTTGAAAGCTCCAGCCGCGGCATCCCGGCCTGGACAGCTTCAGGGTGGTGAGTCTCGCTCCCCGCTCAGGGGGAAGCCTTCCCGTCCTTCCTCCGATAGCCTCCTAAGCCCGGTACAGCGGTGCAAGGCAGGGAGGCACCGGAAAAACCCAGGGTGCCCAGAACGTCGGGCCCGCAGTGACACAGACCTGGGCTCAGAATCCGCCCCCGCCCACCATCCCGCGCGACTAAAGGGCACGAAAACAAGGCAAGATGGCCCCCAAGCGCAGGGCCTCTGCGCAGAAAGAAGGAACAGAGGAGACCCAATCCACCTCAGGGAGCCCAGCG
>QEPC01006282.1:8465433-8507669 GCA_003113815.1 Sphenodon punctatus
CCCCCCCCCCCCCCCCCAGAGTCAGACCTCCACATGGAGGTGTTGAAAGAGATCCTCTTTGAATTAAAGAGAAAAAGGTCCCACCCCCACCCCCCAGAGAAGGAAGGGAACGTGCTTTCAAAGGGCATTCGAAGGGAGCGGGGAAGGGCAAACACCCCAAAACCAAAAAGCCACGTAGACCTGGCAAGGCCCTAGACTCCCCTACCTCCTCGGACTCAGAGGTCCCAGAAGAGGTCCTGTCAGCCCAATCCTCGGAGGAGGACAAGATAGGGGCAAAGAGAAGGAGGAGAAAGAGCAGACCCCTTCTCAGAGATAGCAGCGAAGAGGAGGGGGAAGTATCTGACCAAGATTCAAACAGTGAGGAGAAGTCAGAGGGGGAGGAGCAGGATCTGGAGGCCTCGTTAGACCCTGACAGGCACTTCCCGACCAAATATAGGGATCAAATTTACTCCCTGGTCACCAAAGCCCTCCACTTAAAAGAAAAGAAAGATAAAGAGGCATCATCTGAATCCTCGGAGGAGGAGGAGGGCAGAGAGTACATTCCCCAAGCCAGAGATAGAGACAGGGGAATGGTCTTGGACAAGGCCTATGAGCGTTTCATTAAGAGGGAATGGCAGCGACCCAATAAGGGATCTAGACTGCCCAAGGTGCAGGGGGCTCTGTACACACTATCAAAGAACAAGAATGCCCTACTCAACATCCTGAAGGTTGCCGCAGCGGCCGCCTCGCTAGCCAGAAACTCGGTCTTCCCCACGGAAGGGGAATGCTACCCCAGAGATCCGACAGACAAGGGGATCGAATGTAACTTGAGAAGGAACTTTGAGGAGATAGCAACAGTCATAAAGATGGCCACGCTGACCTCTTATTTTTCAAGGGCCCTGATGACGTGGATCAAGCGTGCGGGGGACCCGAGGGTGTCGGCAAAGATGACCAGAGTTCTTTCTACGAGGATACAGCTTGCGTATGTCTTCATGGCCATCTCCTTGACAGATATGCTACGCTGGGCATCCAGAGCAGCAGCATCCAACGTAGCAGCCCGACGACGTCTGTGGCTAAGATCCTGGAAGGGGGATAATACATCCAAGAATGCTCTGGTCGGGGGTCCTTTCCAGGGGCGCAAGCTGTTAGGGGTATACCTCGACAAAGTCCTGGCGGATGCCACGGACAAAACCAAGGAACAGACGCTACAGAGCATGGGAACCCAAAGACGCTCCTTTCGACCCTACAATGCTAACCCCCCGGGGGCGGGGGGGAATCGAGATGACCATTTTTTCCCCACAGAGGAAATCAACAGAAATACAGGACCCGGTGGCAGAGGCAGAAGGGGCACGACAATAGAAACAAGCCTCGCCAGAACACAGGCCGACCCAAGCTGGACGCCTGACTGGATCGTGGACGGAGAAGAGGACCAACAAAAGCTGGGAGGGGAGGCTCCAACGATTTACGACACAGTGGAATCAAGCAACCACGGACGCGTGGATCCTACAAACCATACAGCAGGGGTACACAATAGAATTCTCCCGTTCCCCCAGTCAGTCCTTCTGCTCCTCTCCCGTCTCCAGCAACCGGGCCCAAAGAACAGCTATGCAAAACGAAATTGTCAGACTCCAGAACATTGTGGCAATCGAGGCCGTACCATCTCACGAAAGAGGCCAGGGTCTGTACTCCATTCTTTTTCTGGTTCCCAAGAAGTCCGACGAATGGAGGGCTGTCTTAGACCTCAAGGGCCTGAACCAATCCTTAAAAGTGCAGAAGTTCAAAATGGAGAAGCTGCAGTCCATTCGCATCGCAATCTCAAGGGGAGAATGGCTCACCTCCCTCGACCTGAAGGAAGCCTATCTCCATGTCCCAGTCCTTCCAGCTCATCGCCGGTGGCTACGGTTCAGCTACGGTTCAGCAAACCAGCATTGACAATATACAGCGCTACCGTTCGGCCTAGCGTCATTGCCGAGAACCTTCACCAAGGTACTGGTAGCATTGATAGCGAACCTTCGGACAGAGGGGATCAAGCTACACCCCTATCTGGACGACATCTTGATAAGGTCCCCAACTTACGAACAAGCTCAGAGAGATGTACGCAGAACCATTACATATCTACAAGACCATGGGTTCATGGTCAACTTCAGGAAGAGCCACCTCGAACCTTCTCAATCCCTGGAGCATCTGGGAGTGGTGTTGGACACCAGGAGTTGCAGGCTCTTCCTGTCTCAACAGAGACAGCAGAAACTCCTCGAGCTGATACACCGGGTCTCGGAAGCTCTCAAAATCAAGCTAAAGACCCTGGCGAGCCTATTGGGAGCCATGACCTCGTGCTTGGGAATTACTCAGTGGGCCAGGTTCCATGCCAGACTCCTCCAGCGCTTCCTACGTCCATGGCAGGACGACATAACGCACGAAGAGAACCCATGGATCCGGATTCCATCCGACCTGAAAAAGTCCTTCAGGTGGTGGTTAATGCCATCCCGATTCGTGTCAGGGATGCCCCTCGCAGACCCGGAAATGACGACTCTGACGACAGACGCGAGTCTATACGGTTGGGGAGCATGCACACAGGGCCTATCGGCACAAGGGAAGTGGAGCCTGCGGGAGAAACGACATCACATAAATTGACTAGAACTGAGAGCGATATATCTGGCGCTGCGGAGCCTCATCACAGCTCTACGAGGAAAGGACATACTTGTATACACGGACAACATGGTAGCAAAGGCCTACCTAAATCATCAAGGTGGCTCGAGATCAGAAGCGCTACACATGATGGCGTCCACCCTCATCAGGTGGGCAGAGAGAAACCTACAATTGGTCAGAGCACTCCACATCAGAGGACAAGCGAATGTCCAAGCCGACTGGCTCAGCAAGGTGGACCTGAACCAGGGAGAATGGTCTCTACACCCGAGAGCATTTCAAGCAATAACCGACCAGTTCGGTCCTCTCACAGTAGACTTGTTTGCATCACCGGCCAACATGAAAGTGAATGTCTTCATATCCCGGCACCCGGACAACAGGGCGATAGCATTCAACGCGCTCAACATCAAGTGGCCTCAGGGTCTTCTATATGCGCTTCCACCAATACCCCTCATACAGAGAGCCATAGGTAAGACAAAGACCGAGGGAGCAGAGGTCGTTCTAGTGGCGCCGTTTTGGCCACGGAGGCCTTGGTTTGCAGACCTGATGAACCTCAGTGTAGAACCTCCCCTCGAACTACCAGTCCTCCCAGACCTGCTAACTCAGGGGCCAATACGTCACAACAATCCGGCATCACTCAAATTGATGGCCTGGAAATTGAAAGGAGAGCCCTAAAGAAGCTAGGATACTCTAACAAGGTGCTGGACACTATGCTACAGTATAGAAGACCAGCAACCAAAAGAATCTATCAGAGCACATGGGCCACGTTTGCGAAATGGTGTCAGAGTAAAGCCATCAGACCTAGCAGGGCGCAAATCAATACCATCTTAGACTTCTTGCAGCAGGGATTAGAGAAGGGGCTAATACCCAACACCCTGCAGAGGCAGGTAGCAGCCCTTATTAGTGTGCTAGGCACGATAGGGGGTCTCAGGATTTCTGGCCACCCGCATATTAAACGATTCCTCAGGGCGGCTAAAATTATTTCCCCTCCGGTGGTTCACCTCTTCCCTTCCTGGAGCTTGAACCTTCTCCTGGGTGCTCTTACCAAGGCTCCCTTTGAACCGCTACAGGAGGTCTCGCTATACTTCTTGTCCATAAAGGTAGCTTTCCTTATCGGGGTCACTTCAGCTAGAAGGGTTTCAGAACTTGGGGCACTGTCCATAGACCCAGCACTATGCTCCTTCAAGGAGTCATTGGTGGTCCTCAGATTGGACCCGGCCTTTTGCCCTAAAGTGAATTCCCTTTTCCACAGGTTGCAGGAGATTAATCTCCCTTCTTTCTGCCCCAATCCAGGTCATCAGCTAGAACGTACATGGCACACCCTGGATGTTAGGAGGGCCTTGAGGATTTACCTTTCTAGGACTAGGTCTTTCAGGAGGTCTTCAGCCCTGTTTGTTGCCTACAACCCCCCGATAAGGGGTCTGAAGGCATCCAAGGCCCTAATTGCCAAGTGGATGACTCTTTGCATCTTGGAGGCCTACAGAACTGCAGGCAGAATTCCCCCAAATGGGATTTTCGCTCACTCTCTCAGGGGCACCGCCACTTCTCAGGCATTCAGAAATGCTGCCTCATACGGAGAGATCTGTCGAGCTGCGACGTAGTCCTCGGTGCATTCTTTTACCAGGCACTACAGGATTCCGTTGCAGGACTCGATAGAGGCAGCCTTTGGGAAAAGGGTCCTTCAGGCAGTCCTCTAAAGGGAGGATACGGTGAAGACTCTCACAGTTTTCTGTCGGTAGCTCTCTCCACTCCGTTTACCCCCCTTAAGTGGATCTGGGGTACTGCTTAGTTACATCCCTACTATCCTGACTGGACGGCCAGGAGGATCCCCCGGGAGAAAGGGAAATTGGTTCACTTACCTGTGAATTTTCCTTCTGCGGGGGATCCTCCTGGCCGGCCAGTCCCCACCCGGAGTGGTAAGAACTCTGTGGTGTAGAGACAGGGTGTTGCTACCTTGACGTCTCCTTAGCCCTTCGTCTCTCTGTTAGACGGGGTGAGCTTAAAGGAAAGTATAGTGAGGAGAAAAGATACTTTTAGAAAAGTTTAATCCAGTTCAATGAGTTACGGTGTTAATACATTTTCTAGCATTGGATAAGTTAGGTTCAACAGGCTTATAGAGCTTGGAAAGACTGGAGGTTAGAGGATAGATCCCTGGGAGGAGGGGTCTAGAAAACTAGTTTGTCTGCCTCCTAGTGGTTCCCGGCGGGATCTACCCTACTATCCTGACTGGCCGGCCAGGAGGATCCCCCGCAGAAGGAAAATTCACAGGTAAGTGAACCAATTTTCCTTTCCCTTCAGCTCCTACCTCTTCCCCAACTTCTCTTGGGCACAATCCTCCACTTGTTGGCTAGCGGCCTGTCATGGGTCCAACCCCCGTTCTCACGCTGCCAGGTTGATGGCCAGCACTGGGGTTGCCCTTGTTCTCCACCATTTATTCCCATCATCTCCACACACAATATTCCAGCCACAGAGGCTCTTCAGTCTCTCTGGGGTTGGTTCCCAGGGTCAACACCCCTTGATCCCCTGGCTGAACCCCTCTGTCCAGACAACCCCCTTGGTTTGTAATTATTCACCCTAACAAGGCTTCTAGCCTAGGGCCTGCTTCTCTAGCAATCTCTGCCCAAGCTGTTAGTCCCAAGCTACTATCTCTTGGCTTCTTACTGTTCCCAACTGCTCTGCGTAGGCCCCACTGTCTCCGAGTCAGGCTTTCCCAGCTCTGACCTTCTCAGAGTCCTTCCAGCCGGCATCCTTGTTGCTTTTACCTCTCTGAGCAGGAGAACTTCCTCGTCTTATGTCCTGCTCTCTTCACAGCCTCCCACCTCTGAGGCTTGGCGCAGATTATTGTTTCTCTAGACTGGCCACTGCCACACCCTTCTCAGGTGCACCCCCAGTCAGGCGCTATTCTACTTCCGGTAGGGCGCCTGCAGCTCTATTTGCACCTCTCCTGTGCTGGCACCAGTTCTCTTAAAGGGCTTCCAACTCTCTGTGGCTAATAAGTCCTGCCACAGGGCTGTATTTGATCCCCAGGACTGAAGTTCCCCCATCCTGCTCTAAACCATCCTCTCTCTCTCTTCTCTCTGTGTTTCCACTGATGGTATCGCCATCCAGTCTGTCCTTCAGTCACATAGCCCGGAATTCATCTTTGACTCCTCTCTCTCCTTTGTTCCTCATATTCAGTCTGTTGTTAAGGCCTGTTGTTTATTCCTGTCTAACGCTACTAAATTCCAGCCCTTCCTTATTGTTCTCAGTGCCAAAACTCTAGTCATCATCATCATCATTTTATCATTTTATTTAGGCACGGGCTCTCGCCATGGCCGACATACAACAAACAACTCTATTCCATGCTTGCTTTGATTACTACAGCCACCTTACTGGCCTCCCCACTCTCAAGTTCGGATTCTCAACTCTTGAGTGTTTTTTAAACAAGATGCTACCCCACATGGCCACCCAGGAGCCATTCATCCAACCTCCCGTCTGAAGGTGGAGTGGGGGGATCCCATGAGCCACACAGCACCCACTCATGACCATGCATGGAACACTGCACAGAAATCCAGAATGCTCCGTGCAGGGCAAGCCAAAAGGTCTGTGGCGATGGGCACCCACGCAGCCCCTGCCCATATCAACGGGTGGCCAGCCATGCCAGCAGACCGGTCATAGACACTGTGGGCAGGAGACACGGCCTTTGCAAGTCACAGGAACTGGCCGGGAACCCAGGTTCCCCAGCACTCATGCTGGGAATGTGTCAATTTCAAAGGCCAGCCCAGTGCACTTCCCCTCCCTCATGGTTCATGGCAGGGGGAGTGCAAGGCAGCTGCCACGTTAGCTACACTGGGAGCCACCTGTTAGAGTCCCTCTCCACACACTCCACCTGAGCGGGTGCTCCACAGTAGTGTCTCCCCCCCCCCCAAGCCTTTCTGGTTTAAAAACACCCTCTGTTCTCTACACTCATCCTCCACACCCACCTCTTTTATCATGTGCAACCCCTCCTATTCTTCCTCCCTCTCCCCCTTCACATCCAGCACAAACTCCTTGTCTTCACCATCAAACCTCTTCTTGGTTTTGCCTCTCCCATATTTTCTACCCTCACTCCCTGCTCCACGCCCACTGGGAACGTTACTTCTCCTCTGCCACCACCCTCCCCCATCCCAGAGTCTTTGTCGACACACCCCAATGAGACACAGAGACAGTGTTTGGGTTAAATCTGGCCGCACTCTTTATTCAGATCACAGAAATCAAAGGCCGGTGCGTAATTGCACCAAGCCATTTGGGTCCAGTGTGCTAACTAAATAACGTAACTTATTAACTCCACTACTGTCCGGATGTGCCTTCCGTTAACAGTACCTTAAACTGTAAATATCCTCTCCTTCGACAGCGCCACAGCCATGACTGAAGGGGGGCAGACCCAACTCTGGGCATGAGTAAGGAGTGAAGCATCCGCAAGACCCAAACACAGCGCATGTCCCTGCGCGCCCTGCTAACACTCCCAGGGTCATGACCCCAATGCATGCTGTGCCCTGCATTACACTGAGTATCACCTCCCCATCTCTTAAGGAGATGACTCTTAATAACCTATTCCTTCCTATTTATCCTACCGTAGCATACTGGACCCCCTGCAGAGTGCGACAAATTATTACCAGCTTGAACCACCAATTCACATGCTTCCAAATTCACCAGGATTCCATGCCCACATCTCAGATTGTTGAAACCAGATTACCCTATTTAATAAAACAAATGCTGAATTATGTAAAATACATCATATTGCCAATATACGAAACAGCCGAATGAACATAAATACACATACTGCCAAATTGAACCAATCCAAACCTATTTAGCCTACTCTGCACTGCTGAGGAGGCAAAACAAGCAACCCTTTCCAAAAAGGTTATTCGCCAAAATTCCTCCTCGGTTCCTTAATGGCAGCTGGTTAAAACCACAGTGCTAGAGGGGAGGTGGGTGGGGCTGACTTCTTCGGCCTCCACCCTTGCAATGCTGCTCCCACGCAGCTCTCAGAGGATCCGCCTCTTCTAACAGGAGAGGGGCCTCCAGGTCTCAACGAGGCGGTGCGCCTGCGCTCCAGAGACAGTTGCCCTGGCAACCCCCATTCAAATCACAGGGAGGCTTTCTAACTAGCCTCCCTGCAACGGCCCTTCTCTGTGTCTCATAAAACTCAAGGGGGTGGGGGGGAGGAGTGCGACAAATTGCCCGTCACCGCCATTTTGGTAGTGAAGGGGGCTTTCCTCCTTAAACCATCTTCACCTCTTCTCATGTGCTGCTTGGAACTCCCTCCCCAAATACATGCTCTCTGCTTCCTCCCTCTTGATCTTCAAAGCCCTCCTTAAAACCTCCCTCGTCTGTCAGGCTTTCCCTAACTCTTACCCCCACACTGGTGCTCCTTCTACTCTCCTATGGTGTCCTGTCCCTTCTCTCCCTGTAACTCAGCTAAGCACGTGCACCTGCAGCAACTTCTCAACTTCCTAAATGTTTTCCTGTCTTTCCCTATGTTCCCATCCCCTCAGGGTGTCCTTTCCCTTGGCCATCCTAAACTGTAGCCCTCTCTGGGTGGGGACCTGTCTCTGATTCATAGTAGTTTAGTGCCAGGCACATTATCCAAACAGTAAGATAACATCAAGCAGAATGATTAAAAAACATACATAGAAATTGTTTCCTAATGGCCCAAAATAATAGGAGAATCCAATCTAAACTGGGAAGAAAGCTTAAAATTGAATGTAAGTGGTATGTGACATTATTTGGCAGGTTCCTTCATGTAAAGCCAGAAACGTAAAGTGTGAAAAGTCAATGGGAGTTTTCCTGTTGATTTCAGTGAAGCCAGTGTGTTCATTGCACTGAATACCATTTTCAGGACTGCATTTTTTTTTAAACCAAGGTGCATGTAATAGTTGTTCATTCTTTTAAATACAGGGTCGCCCTGGTCCAAAGGGCTCAAAAGGTGAACCATCGTTTGCCCAGGGTGGTTTTAAGGGAACTAAGGTGAGATCTGTTCAGACTTCGTACACTTGAAATGCTCCGTAAATATGTATTACTAATAAATTATTAATACTTGTCCAAAAAATGGAAATGTTTTCCATGAAGGATTACATGGAATTACTTTTTTATTTTTTGCTAACATTTTAATATATTTTTTTTTAATTTTCTTACCAGTTCTAAATTACACGTGCTACTTTTATGTACTCCTGTATTATAGTTTTAAGCATAACTGTTAATCAAAATATTACGCATTCTACTAAGAATAGGAATAATCAGAAATGTTACACAGTATACAACAGGCTGTCATAATACTTTTAAAAGAACTGTTGTGCTGTAATGTGCTTATATGGTTCTGTATGTATTAATGTAAAAATTAAAACTAGACATTACCTTTGTTCAAACATAAGTTATTGGAGTTGGTTTTTTGCTCATGGATTTTGAAATCTGTGTGCTATCTATCTGAGACGAAAAGGTAAGCATGAGTGTTTAAATATTTTTCTAATTTCATTTGATCTAACATTTATTTACTCGGTGGGCCCAGTCCAACGTCCACGCATGCACCAAGTACAGGTTGAACTCGCACACCAAGTGCAGGATGTGCATTTGGTGTGCACACATCCTGAAATTGGTGCACATGAGATGTGTACTTAGGGTGAAAACAGACATGACGCTAACCACCCTTGTTGCAGGGCTGTATTGGTGCCCTATGCAGCCCTGAAACATGCATAAATGACCCCCAAGGGTGGTTAAAGGGTGGTTAGCGTCATGTCTTTTTTCACCCTTAGTTTGCGCATGCAACAGGCATGCACACTTAGTGATCCCACCAACCTTGAACTGGCCCCATGTGTTTGTAAAAACATAATAGCTTTCAATTATATTTTGTTCAATGTAATTTCTTTGCAATATATTTCAAATTATTTTTTTCAGGGAGAAAATGGGTTTCCTGGATTGGACGGGATTGTTGTAAGTTACTTTTTTGTAAATTGTAATTTTTATTAATAGCAATATGTTTTCTATGTAAATTTTCAAATTGCTGTTTACACTCATTTGCTTTGATGCACTTAGTCAGTGGGCCAAAGTCTGATCTCTACAGTACAAATCTAAATCTAGAGTAATCCCATTGACCTCAATGAATTTGCTCCAGTGTTACAACATAACAAATTAAATACATTTTATCTTGACCCTCCGCAGAATGAATTTGACATACAAAACTAAAACTTTTTTGTTAATAATAAACCCTGATTCTCAGACAAACAGATGTTGATTTCTTTCATGTGGAATTTATAATAATGACAACAATAATAATAAGGTATACATTGAGTGAAAGCAGATGCACTTTAACACCACTTAACATTTCTTATGCATGTTTCAGGATTGTATTGGCACCCTGTGTAGCTCCGCAACATGCATCAGAAATGTTAAAGTGGTGCTAGAGCGGAGTTAAGGTGCGTGTCGGTTTTCCCCCATTATGTACCTCCTGTGTTTCTAGGAGTCAATGAGGATAGTGTCACATATTTTCTGAGTATTTCTTTTCTTTTCATTGTAATCACCAGTTGCTGTCCTATTACTAAGAAATTTAAAGGGGCACCAACAACTTAAATTTGGCCCAAAATTTCTTTTGTAAAAGTAATTTGTGTTCTACATTAGTAAAAGCAGGCTTTTGTAAGACTTTGAGCTAATGTAAATGTTCCCACAATTTATTTATTTATTTTATTTATATACACTTAATACCTCGCCCCTCCTGACACAGCAGCTCGGGGTGGCTTACAAGAACAACAATAAAACATTAATAACACCAGATAAAAACAACTCAAAGCAGGAGGTTAAAAAGTCCCCCCCCCCTTAACCCACTCCCCCCCCCTTCACCCATTTCACCCACCAAACGCCTGGCGGAACAGCCAGGTCTTACAACTTCATTGAAAAGAGGAAAGGTCTGGGGCCAATCAGGTCTCCGCCAGGAGGGAATTTCACAGCCTTGGTGTGGCCACCGAGAATGCCCTCTCCATCATGGCCCCCCGGAAGACTTGGGGGACCTCGAGGAAGGCACCCCCGGATGACTGCAGGGGCCGATCCAGGACACGGGGAGTGAGGCGGTCCCACAAATAGGTAGGGCCTAGGCCACTTAGGGCTTTATAGGCAAGTGCCAACACCTTGAATTGGGCCCAGAAAACTATAGGCAGCCAGTGCAGAGATCGGAGCACTGGTAAAATATGCTCCCGGCGGCCCAACCCCATTAAGAGGTGGGCCGCCGTATTCTGCACCAGCTGCAGTCTCCAGGCCATCACCATGGGTAGCCCCACGTAGAGCGCGTTACAATAGTTCAGCCTGGAGGTGATGAAAGCATGGATGACAGTGGCCAGGTCAGAGTCCGAAGCATACAGCCAAAGCCGTCATACAAGATATAGTTGGCGAAAAGCACTCCTCGCCACAGCCTCCACCTGCTGCAAGTCGAGAAGCACCCCCAGGCTCCGAAACTGGGGAACCAGCAGGGGGCGAACTCCATCAATAATGGGGGACGCCACCTCCGCCACCTTTCCCACTAGCATCACTTCCATCTTGTCAGGATTCAACCTCAGTCAGTTAGCTCTCATCCAGTCCCCCACAGCTGCCAAACACCGGGTAAGCACCGAGACTGCTGGGCCTGAATCAGATGAAAAAGAGAGGTAAAGTTGGGTGCCAATATGCTGTCATCAGCATATTGATGACATTGCACGCCAAACCCCCTGACCACCTCACCGAGCGGCTGCATATACATGTTGAACAGGAGAGGGGACAAAACAGAACCCTGCAGGACTCCACACAAGAGGTCTCAGTATGATGAAAAATAATCCCTGAGCACCACTCGCTGAGTTCTTCTGGCCAGGAAGGAGCGGAACCAGTCAAGAACCATCCTGCCCGCCCCCATACGGTCCCGCAGGCACGTCACCAACATCTCATGCTCAACAATATCAAACACAGCTGACAGATCTAATAGAATCAGCAGGGTCGAACAACCCTGATCCAATTCACGGTGGAGGTCTTCGACCAGTGCCAGAAGCGCAGTCTCCATGCCATAGCCCAGACAAAAGCCGGACTGTGAAGGATCAAGAAAGCCGACACAGTCCAGATGTTTCTGTAGCTGCCGAGCCACAACTCGTTCAGTAATCTTTCCTAAAAAGGGAAGGCTAGAGACAGGCCAATAGCTGGCAAGGGAGTCAACGTCAAGTGATGATTTCTTGAGCAGAAGCTGCACCACAGCCTCTTTAAGACAGCTTGGCACTCTGCCCTCCCGAAGGGAGGCATTGACCATCCCAGCCAGCAACAGCCCCAACGTCTCCTGGCTGGCCTTAACTAGCCAGAACAGGCAAAGATCTAGTTTGCAAGAGGTGGCTCTGACCACCCCAAGAACATTCCCCGCATCTATGGGTGTCACTAACTGAAATAGATCCCACAAAATCAGACAAGGCAAGGCTTCCATAACCTCTGGTTCCCCTAATGTAATAAGTGCGGCATCAAAGTCGTGATGAATACGATCTATTTTATCCACAAAATAATCCACAAACATGTCACAGCAAGCACTAGATGACTCCACTTCCAGGCGGAGGGAGGCCGGACCAACCTGCCCCCACACCACCCGGAAGAGCTCTGCTGGACAGGACTTTGCGGCGCAAAAAACTCCTTTTTTCCTGCCCGCAAAGCCACGGCATAGGCTCATAAACTAGCTCTATGACACAACTGTCAGTTTCAGCACGGGAACAGTGCCACTGTTGCTCCAACCACCACCCTTCTCACTTCAGCTCCCGCAGTTCCTCAGAAAACCAAGAAGGCCTACGGTGCCATCGCTTAGGGACCGGACACCTAAGAGCCGTCTGATCAGTGGCCTCAGTCAGCAGAGTGTTCCAGAAAGCGACGAGGTCATCAATGAGACGGTCATCAAGATCAGGGGGTATCTCACCCAGAGCATTCTAGATTGCTCCGGTTCAATCAGTCTCCAGGGGTGAACCATTCAAATAGGTTCTACATCCTTCCAGGGGCAGACATGCGCCGGGAGACAGGTCTGCAGGAGGTAATGATCCGGCCATGACAAGGGCACAGCTGATATCTCCTCCACTAACGCATCCCCCACCTCAAGGCCGGTGCAAAATATAAGGTCTAAGGTATGTCCCCCCTCATGTGTCGAGCCAATAACCATCTGGGACAGGCCCATGGTGGCCATGAACTCATGCTCCACTCCCCCAGAGCCAGCACCGGCATGAATATTGAAATCCCCCAAGACTAATGTCTTCAGGGACCGCAGTACCACCTCTGATCCCAGCTCCACCAGAGCATGTAGGGAGGCTGCTGTACAGGTAGGTGCATGGTATACAAGCAGCACTCCCAATCTGTCTCCTGCCAAATCGATCACAAGATGGAGATCCTCAATACCAGATATTAATTACACTGGATACCTCCGAACAGACCCTGACTCCCTAAAAATCATGGCTACAATCCCCCTCCCCACCCCTCTGACTGTGGCTGATGCTGTATGGGGTACCTGGATGGAACAAGGTCAGCCAAAATAGGCCCCGACTCTGTCCAGCCAGATCCCTGTAATACACACAAGGTCGGCCGCATGGTCCAGGATCAATTCCTGGACAGTTGTTACTTTATCAACCACCGACCTCACGTTCAGCAGCATCAGTGTAGGGCCAGGGGCTTGCTTGGGGCGTGATAAGCAGGACAGGCACCAAACACCTGTCCTGTCTCACAGATCTAACATCCCCCCCCTAAAGCGACCATATATCCCTCGCCCTATCGCTGTCAGGGACCACTGGGGGCGCAGGAGGAAGCGGGTCCTGAGACCCCAGTGCCCGACTCACCAGGATTCTGATGCTGCCACTGACAGGTGTGGGGCCCTCTGGGGGCAGTGCAGCAGAAACCCAGGCAGCGGAAACCCCCCTGGCTGGACCTGATGAAATGGCTGCAGGGGAAGGCCCTGACACCACAACACCGGCGTTGCAGAGTTGCCTGGGAAACCAAGGCGCTCTGTGCACCTGCGCAAGGCAGCAGGGCGGGCCATGCAGTATTAAAAGGCAGCTGGAAGAAGACTGCCTTGCCGGTGATCAGCTTCCTGTTCATAGACTGGCCCCTTGTGCGAAGGTGGAAGGTGTATATTGGTAACAAAAGCAGTGTGTAGCGTGTAACTGGATGTGGTGAGTAAGTGCTTAGCACGTGTGTGGAAATTCCCCAGAGTGAGTGTGTGTGTATTTGTGAACCCTTCCCTTTCCCCTTCTGCACCCTTTCCCACTGTTCCTGGAAGCAAGCCCTGTCCCTCCCCCATTCCCTGTGTGCCTTGGGGTTCCCTACTCCCGCCTTCCCATGTGTCTCCACTCCCCAACCCCCTGCAATTGTGGTGCATGGTTCCCCTTGGAACTAGGAGTGCTGGTCTCATCCTATGATGATCTTGCCTGTTTCGTTAACGAGCTACGGGCATTATAAGATCCTGAGGACCCCTTGTCCTAAAAAGAAAGACACTTCTGCACACTATGAGTGTTGGTGGTGTCCCTCCCTAACAATCACGACCCCAATAGCTGTGCCCACCCCCCCACGGGCTGCCCATAGGCCCTATCCGGCTGCCCCGCCCAGACAGAGAGGGAGAACCCCACTGCCCCACACCACCCACTCTCACTGGGTGGTAAAAAAACAACACACATCCGGGGCCTGTCTTGCCCCCTTTCATTGGGGAAAACAGCCCCCCTCGCTAATCCAGTCCCTTCCCCTCTCACAGGAGGTAGTAAACACTATATCACCCCCCTAGTCCCCCAAACCACCCCCCAAAACACAAAAAATAACCTCCCCCTCCTGCCAGTCACCACACTAAAATACTCGCAGAATGCTCCAATCTCCTGTAACCCAAATGGGCTTCTGCCTCAGTCCCCACCATGGACCGCACCCAAGGGCCCTTTGACATGGCCCTTAGGTGCACCGCTTTTCAGCCCCTGTGTGGGCCGGGCCGGCCAGAAGACAACATGAGGGTTCCCTGACCCCACACCCTCTCCCTCTACCACCAGGAGTGGGGAGATAGCAACGGGCCCGGGGAATCCCCAACCCTATGACCTTCTGGGCCACATCCTCCACCTGGTGCGGCTCTGGAGGCTCGAGTCCACAGCGGCGGCCCCCGTCTGATGGTAACGATGTGAATCGCGCAGCTAACAGCTGTCCAATTGTTCTCTTGTATTTACACATATTTAGAAAAAAATAATCTAGTTAAAATAATATTTTTTTGACAAATATTTAACTCCCAACCTGATGTACAAAATCTCCAGTATTACAACATGAAAGACCTGAAAACTAAACTTGACTATAATTGAAAAAATAGCTTAATTTATTTTCGTTTAGCTAGACATTGGTAAATGCTCAAAGGTAAGCAAAGACCTTTTTGTTCTGATCCAAAAACCACTTACTCCTGAGTAGTTCCACTGAAGATTAAAGATCACAACCTTTAATTTTGGAGGAAAAGCTCCAGAGGCTCTATATAAGGCAGCTCAGCACCTTTTAAAAGTCCAACAAGATGTTTCTGAATACCAGTGGAGTTGCCCAATTTCAAGGTATTCATGGTTCCTAAGGTAATACGGCAGCTTATGTGATCAAGCCCAAATGATGAAAAAACTTGATAGACTTTCCTTTTGTTTTGTTATTAATATAGTTGTCTAAGAATCTGCTATGTTGTGTCCAAAAGTAATAGAAATCAGGCATCAGTAAAGCACGGGTCAAAGTGATGTAGCAACCATTTAAGCAGATACATGTAATATCAAGAGTTATGATCTTTAATGCACAGTCCAACTGTTCTTACTGCAGGGTCCAAAAGGTTTTCCAGGCCCAGCTGGTCCTTCAGGTCCAATCGGATTGCCTGGTGTGGAGGTAAGGAAGCTTTCTACACTCAGCATTGTTAATAACAAACTGCAAAGTACAGCTGATTTCCCACAGTTGCCATTTTGTCAGGTTTTAAATACCGTAGTCTGTGATTTGCCAAAATGGCAATTTACTTACAAAAAACGTGACTAGTTCTGGAACTTTTTTTTCTCCCCCAGTGTAAACCTTTGCCATTTTAAAATCAAAATCCCCAATTTTTTGCTCCAAAAGACAATAAAAACAGGGCAATTTTGAATCCTCAATGAAAAGAAAGGCCAGTGAAGCAGAGTCTTTTAATTTTGTTGCAACTATCCACCTCTATTTCTTACATACCCCAGGAAGAGTAAAAAGTTAGCGTTCTGTGGCATGCTGGAGCTAAAGATACTAAGCAAACAGCCCATTATTATTCCACGGGGTATATTTCAGTAACAAAAGAGTTTGGTGTGTGTTCCCAAGCTACTGGGTGAGGTTAATGTGCTTTAGTCGTTTCTTAAAACAAATAATTGAAATCTGATCTTGTTTACATTTAGGGCCCATCGGGTGCACCAGGCCCAGGAGGGCCCAAAGTAAGTATTCTCCCTTCCTGTCACCTTTCTATATTTATAATTTGTTTAGATATAGCCCTGGGGGGCTCTCAACACTACAGTATTTTTTATCATTGTTTTGTGATTTGCATCCATTGCAAATATTTTACACAGCTGCATGAAAGTGGATAACCTAAGTACTACCAGTTGTTTTTGTTATACATTGATTAATCTTCTTCTTCTTCTTCTTCTTCTTCTTCTTCTTCTTCTTCTTCTTCTTCTTCTTCAGGGTAACATGGGATTAGGTTTCCAAGGAGAGAAAGGCACAAAGGTAGGTGAAATTGATTGATTTATTTTTTGTAGCATGCCACACTAGAAGTCTCCCCCTTCCACACAAACCCCCAACTCCTGCCTTCAGAGTTCAGACAGATATTATTTTCTTCCTGGAGAATACTGCGTTATTGTGGGCCAAATCCAAAAGTTTGTGCCCTGCTTTTACTTGACTTTTCCCCAGATGAAAACCCCTGTTCAAGTCAAACTAATTTTGCCTAGGTACAGGCATAGGAAAAACTGATTTGATCCTAGATTTGGCCCTATGTTTTGCTGCTTCTTCCAAAGAGTAAAGACATGTGAGGTGACCTCACATGTCTTTACTCTTTGGAAGAAGCAGCAAAACATAGGTGACTTCCCAGCAACACTTTTTTACCTGGACATTTGCTGATTTGACCCAATAGTCTTCAGAGCAGCACAGGGAGTCAACAGCAGAAATGGCCCATGGTTTCTGCAGGCAGAAACCAATAGAAGTGCCCCTCCTGTCAGTATTTTGTTGGAGGCTGCCAAAATTCAACAGCAGCTCCCATGTATCATGCTTACAGAGCATTTGGTGGTTGCCCAGAAGATTTAAGAAGTGCCACACCGGCCCTAAATACTCTGAGCACCCATGGCTCTTTCTCCCCTGCAGAGCAGTAGTACAGGAAAGGATGGAAAGGGGGTAGGCAGCCTTCCTTCAGAGCAATAAAAGCAGAAATGGATGTGGAGTGTGTCACGGGTTGGAGGTCCGCACCCCCGCTTTACTGGGTTTGAGTGACTCAGTTTCCCACGCTTACAGCCCACTTGAATCAGTTTCTCTCTGGCTGATTCAATCCTGAAGCAGGGACAACACCTTTGTCACTCAAGGGCCCGATCCTTCCTGTTTACAGACTCTTTATTCTCTGGGTTCACCAGTGTTAGACACAGACACTTCTCCATAAAGATAAGAAGAAAGTTTATTGATTACATAAGCAAAATAGTTGATACAGAGTGGTAACTAGAAATCAAAGGTAAATATAATGCATTCCTAATCTATACTGGTTGAGTTCCTAGTTAAGCATCTTACCCTACAAAGGTCCATAAGATCTGGTTCCTCCTCAGTCAGAGATGTAAGTTGACTGGGTGCTGGTTCTTTGAGAGTTTAAATCAAAATCCCCTCTCTCAGTTCATGGCTTGCTTGGCTCAGCCTTCCTGGCTGCAAGATGTTGAGTGAGTTCCCAATAGTCACTGCCCCCAATGGGGTACAACTCTCCTTATATCCTTGGGGATAAACCCCTAGTATCTTCTTGAGACTTCTAGAATTGTTCTTTCTATCAGCTTTCTGTGTCTCTTGCACGTAGGCAATGGCTGCCTGCATTAGCATTTAAATGTCTCTGGCTATCAGTCTGGGGTGAATCTACATCTGGCCATTTCCTGGATTTCCCAGTACTCCTTTCCCAGTACATGAATTGAGTTTTACAGGTCTCAATTGTAACATTACATACATGTTGAACCTTTTGCTTTACATATTTATTAGGCTTGTAGCCTACGTGTAGGCCAGTATCACACGTGTGTGACCCTATGTTCCTTCGTGACAGAGTGCTCAGCATTTGGTTAACTTCTGTCCTTACTGAAGTCAATGACAATGACATTCACCTCAATGGGAGCAGAGTCAGGCCAATGCTGAGTGATTTGAAAATCCTTTTCCTAGATTGTCCTTTAAGATGGGATGGGTGTTTATTAAGAGAGACCTCTCTGTCTCCCTGTGGAAATGTCTTCTCTCCACACCATCCCTTTCTTGAATATTCTCTGTCAGTCTCTCACTAGCCTACCTAGTAGGAAAGTAGTAAATTTTATTGCGAAGCCATCAGCCTTGGCAAAAGCCATACAACCAAAATAACACATATCACAAAACACACATATAAACCAAATAATGCCAGACTAACACAAATATTAAAACCAAATGTCCAAAGGTACATCGAGCATACCAGCCTAAACTCTACAATCCCACCAGTCTAGCTCTTTTCAGAGCTCACCCATGGCAAACATTTGGCCCCTGGATTAAAACACGGATTGAGATAGACCCCCAACCTGGCTCTTCCCTGAGCTCACCCACAGCAAGGTTTGACCCCTAATAAAAAGCAAAAAATTAAAGTAATCACAATGGCCTAGCTCTTCCCAGAGCTCACCCACAGCAAAGGTTTGGCCCCTGAATGGAAACAAGGATTGAAATAAAACCCAATTTAAGACAAAGTATTAATAAAACATTCCCTAGGCTATTCCTCCTTATCCCTTCTGCCTTAAATACAAAGATTGCCAATTTTAACAAGGTGTTAGAGTCATTTTGAGAAAGGAGCCAAATTTGTTTCTCACATGACGTGAAATGCTGGAAACTCCACAGTCTGGTGGGCAAATATCGGGCAGTCGAAGATATAGTGGACTATGTTCCACAAGGGCACAATCTAGAATCCCTAGGGATGCCATTTCTCCTACCCTCGACAATAGCTGTAGGCATCTGCTCCAGTCTCAGCCTACAAAGAGCCATGCTCAGGGTTTTACTCATTTCAATATTAAGATATCTCTCACATCCCATCTGACTTTTCCACAACAGATATGATGGAGCTATTGTTGAGACACGAGTTATGGCAAAATCATCTTGCCAAGAGATGTCTATAAGGTGTTGGACGACTAAAGCCACTTTCAGACATACTCCTCTTCCCCTCCCCACCCCAGCACATATTTGGGCTGCAGGGGGGAATGCGCAGCCCGAATATGCACGGGGATCAGCCAGTCTAAAAGGCCCCCCCTGCGCAGCCTTGCCGGCAGAGAGACACAGGGATGCAGAGCAGGAAATCGAGCTCTGCATCCCTGCACGTCTCTGCCAGCAAAGCTGCGCGGGGCGGCCTTTCAGACCAGCCGATCCCCGTGCATATTCGGGCTCCGAATTCCCTGCGCCCCCCACAGCCCAAATATGTGTGGGCGGGCATGTCTGAATGTGGGGCCTTAGTCTCTTTCAGCTGTTGAGAATAGTCTATTGTCATTGTCCAAATAATATTCCAACCCAGTTTTATAAAATAATACACTTACTGATTTAAGCCATGGCAACTGTTGGGAAAAGACCCTACTAGTATCTTCCAAAAAGGACAGTTTTATGAATCGAGAAGCAGATGCTGCCAGAATCTTAAACCAAAATGTAATCATGTTGATATTTATAGTTGTTTTCAAATTAACTAAACCTGACTCAAGCTGCAGAAAAGCTGCTGGTACCAAGGGACGAAGTCGGAGTAGGGACCTAAGAAATTTATTCTGTGGTATATTTATGTACTCTGCTGCTGCAAAGCCCCAAACCTCGGAACCATATAAAATTTGTGAAATAACCTTGGCCCAAAAAACATTCAAAACATCCGTCATAGCTTTCTTAGGATAGGTATTATGAAACCTTATAACTACAGAGGTTGTTTGAAGGGCCTTAGTCTTAGGGTATTTTAAGACGTTACAAGATCACGCTCAACCACAGTGAACCACGGTCAATCCCGCAGCAGGGCCAAAGCGCCCTGAACGTCTGTTCGGCAGCTGCCAGATGTTCACCACAGTCAATACCCACATGGAGTCAATTTCAACCACGCTTCCGGGGCTCCCCGTCAGACAATCCCCGAAAGCGTGGTCAAAGAGATTCCCGACGGGAACCAACAAAAAGTAACGTCTGGCCAGCAACCACCGGCGAGAATCAAAGGAAATGATTCCCAGCCGGGGACAAAGCACGCAGCGTCACTGCTAGGCAACGAGCAACAACACAGGCCGGGGAGGGAGATTTAAAGAGCACACAACAGCAGCCGGGACAAAGTGCCTTCCAGGTGCTTTGACTACGGTCCGGGCCGGGATCGGCGTAACGTCTGTTGTGCTGCCCCAGGCCGTGATCTGTCAGCCCGATTCCCTGCCATGGTCCCGGTCCCGTCATGTCTGTTCGGGGCTTTTTTTGACCATGGGGGGTGTGGTTGTTCGGTTCACCCCCACTGGGGATCCACTGTGGTGAATCGGAACCGCGTAACGTCTGAAAATACCCTTAGAGGATTGAAGATGTTTTTTCCAGCGGTCTGATGAACATAGCAAGAGTCCCAAGTATCTATATTCCCTCACTTTTTGGAGCCTGATGTTATCAATCTGCCAAGGAAATTACCTAATTGAACCCCAATATGCAATTTTTTTCTTGCTATGTTGATAACCAAAGTTCTGCAGATCTAGACAGGACTCTTTGGAGCCCTCTTGGGGTCCTTGAAATAATTAAAGCGTCATCCGCAAACATCAGTACTCCAACTGGTGTATTCAACAATTTAGGGGGATGGAAATCAGGACTGTCCATACCCCTAATAATATAATTCACGTACAAATTAAATAAAGTTGGAGCCAGGACACAGCCTTGGCCTACTCCTACACGTATAAAAAATTTGTCCGACAGTTCCCCATGGATACTATATCAGACTTGTGCCCATGTATCCTGATGATAGGCAATAATTAATTTAAGAAGTGCAGGCTCTAACCCCAGTTTATGTAACTTCAACCATAAGAGGCCTCTGTCAATTGTGTTGAATGCAGCTTTTAGATCGATATAAGCTACATATAGGGCACCCTTGATTGTTTTAGTGTATTTATGATGACTGTATTGAAACAAAATGTATTGTTGCATAATTGTTCCTGAATCCTGCCTAGGCTTCTGAGAGTAAATTCCCACCCTCAACCTAACTTTTGATATGCTGAAGAAGGTGCTGATCAAAAATTTTAGAGGAAACATTCAATAAGCTAATGGGTCGATAAGATTCGGACAAGTCCTTATTACCCTTTTCGTAGACCGGAATGATCGTATGTCCTTTCCACTGATCAGGGAATCACATTGAACCAATTTGACAGAATGGACACCCACCAGTCAAGATTAGATGAATAAAGTTCTGCTGGTAACCCATCCAGCCCAGGTGCTTTATTATTCCGTTTTTGGAGTACCAAGCTAGTTATGAGATCCTCCATTACATAGTACAAGGATACAGATATTTCCACTTCCGTTATATTACTACTAGTTAAACATATCTCTTTTTTAGCATAATGGGCAGAAAAATATTTAACCCAATCACTCGGTGAAACATTACAATCCAAATTAACTTGGTATGAGCTAGTCCCCTTGACTACAAGCTGCCAAAACCCCTATTATCCTTATTTTTAATGGCTAATCTAAGCCTCCTCCACTGATCATCATAATACGCTTTTTTCTTTTGTCGCAAAAGTTGTTTATATTGACCCCTCAAAAGTCGAAGTTTCATCAGCTGGATAGAATTATCAAATTTCCTGGATTTCGTCAATTCCCTACTAAACTCCCTTTTACTTTGCCTACATTCGTTGTCGAACCAAGATGAGCCTATCCTCCCCCGCGATTTTTGGGGCAGGAAGATCCTTTTCATCTGGCAAGGATTTAATAGTTCATTTAAAATCTCTAGGCACATCAGGATCTCCTGCAGATCTTTAGAAGATAATATCTGATTCTGCAACTTGCCTATATCACACTCTCTTAGTCTGCCAATAATCTTTGCAAAATCATCATCCCGACACAGTCTTTTGTATAGATGATTGGGACAGCATTATCACAGGGTTGGATCATATTTCCTAATCTTTGATTATTAAACAACCCTTTTTGCATATGAAGCAAAAGAGGGAAATGGGCACTCTCCAGCCACTGCAAAATTTGAAACTTTTTACTATCAGCCAGCTGTCTACTTCTATTAATACATAATAGTTGGTGCTCACCTATAAAGCCCTAAACGGCTTCGGCCCAACCTATTTGTGAGACCGCCTCACGCCCCGGATTCTGGATCGGCCCCTGCGGTCATTGGGGGATGCTCTCCTGGAGGTCCCCTGAGTCTGCTGGGGGGCCACGATGGAGAGGGCCTTCTCGGTGGCCGCCCCACGGCTGTGGAACTCCCTGCTGGTGGAGGCCCGTTTGAATAAATAATCGATCTTACTCATTCGCCAAAAGGTAAATTCACCGGAGGAAAAACTCAAAAAGAAGCCATTGGTTGGGTGTAAGTTAAAATGTAAGAGAACATTTTGTAATTCCTACCCAGCCTTATTCACACCCATATCTTTGAACTGAGGTCTTGGGATTCCCCAAATCTCATTTAATAGATGAAAGTCTTCCATCATCCCGGTGAAAAACACCCACCCTAGCATTTAGATCTCCACCAATCAAGATCTTTTCGTCTGGGAATTCTTGTTTCAATCTCTCTAAGTAACTAGTCAGCTGGGCCCACTTTTCCTGCACTAGCTTCATAGTATTAGCAGGAGGTACATAGATGTTAATTACAATCCAACCTGATCCTTCCTTGGGAGCCAATCTTACCGTCAAACAGATATCACTATCCACAGAAATTTGGTCCACTACCCATTGTTTGTTATTTGCAATCATCGTAAGCAGACCCGCTGAAGGACGCCCTTTGGATGTTACACTTTTAACCAAAAGATTATAACATCTATATCCTTGTATGTAAAAGGGAGTCAGGCACCAAGTTTCTTGGAGTAAGATGATATCACGGTTGGCAATAAAACAGATCCAATCCACATCACCAGCTTTATTATGGAGTTCTCTCACATTCCACAGGACCAGGTTGACAATCCGGGGATTCATCTGCACTACTCCCACTGAGTCACTGTGAACATGCACCTTCTTCATCCTGCCCTGGTGTTAGGCAACCCTTCTTATCCTTACTAAGACTTGCTGTCTCATCCTCAACAACACTCAACTCCTCCAAAGTGGATGGCCTGACCACCACATTAGATGTTTTCACAATTCCTATATCCCTCCTTGCCTGTTTGCAGTTGTCTAAACGTGCTACTGCCCCTATTTCTTCAGGTGTCAAGAACCAAAGCAAGGAGCCAATTGTCTTCTGTCATAGGAACATACCCTGTTGATGGAGTCCATGGAGGAGCTGGTGTTCCTTCAACTATGATAGGCTCTTTAACTTCTACCCTTTGAGGAGAAGCAACCTGTATCGTGGGTTCAAGGGGGGCCTTTTAGAATGAGTCCCTAATATCCACCAAAGTTGTCTTTAATACCCCTATTTGTTCAGTAATGCTCATCTGTTCTTCCAAGGGGAGCTGCTCAAAGACTGAGATCAACACCGTTTCCCATTGGTCTGCATCCTTCCCCTACAATTGAGTACTAAATGTACCATTTGTTCACTCGGTTTGATAATACTTTAACTCCTTATCTTCACTCTCAAATGTAATTAAATTAATAGACTGATTGCTCTCATTGACTTTTGACTTACCCTGCTCCACCTTGATCTTTACAAGCGGGTGTACAACCTGATTTGTAAAACATTAGAAAACTCCTATACCAAGAATCCCCAACTGGGCCTTTAAATCATACACTTTCTTAGTTGATGGGATAGAATTGAACATAATTATAGTCCTTGCTCTAACATAGTTAAAGAACAGATAATCAATCTGTGCTACTTCTGCAGCTAATATCTTCTTAAATGAAATTTTCCCAATTATTATTATTATTATTAACAAACATTTATATAGCGCCAGCAGTGTACCTGGCACTTTACAAAGTAATAAAATAGACACGGTCCCTGCCCCTAGGGCTTACAATCTGAGAGACAGGAGCTGGGGGAGAGACTTAGGAAGGGGAACAGAGGGAGAGACAAGGGGTCTAACATTCATGAAGATGCGAGGTCTCAAGTGCACGTACTTGGCTTGGTTACGATGAGAATGACAGCAGGCAGGTCCATGTTGCAAGGATAAGGGTAAACCGATCGTAGGTATAGGAATAGTGGCTCAGCAGGATAAAGAGTCAGACAGAGCAGAGCGAAAGAGGTGAGTTTTAAGGAGAGATTTGAAGGTATGAAGGGAGGGGGCAAGGCGGATGTGGACAGGGAGGGAGTTCCAGGCATGGGGGGCAGCAAGTGAGAAGGGACGAAGGCGCTTAGGGGAGCAGGGAAGGCGTGGAAGGGTGAGAGAAGGGACAGAGGAGGAGCGAAGTGCACGGGCTGGAGTATGGAGGGCGATAAGTGCAGAGAGGTAGGGGGGAGCAAGGTTGTGAAGAGCTTTATAGGTGAAGACTAGGAGCTTGTGCAGGATTCGTTCAGGAAGGGGAAGCCAGTGAAGCGAAGAGAGGAGGGGCTGCACATGGTCGAAGCGACTGGCGAGGTAGATGACCCTGGCAGCAGAGTTTTGGACAGAGATGAGGGGAGAAAGGTGAGACCGGGGAAGGCCAGTGAGAAGGAGGTTACAGTAATCGAGGCGAGAGATGACCAGAGCATGAACAAGAGTTTTGGCAGACGAGACAGAGAGAAAAGGGCGAATCTTAGCAATGTTATGGAGGGAGAAGCGACAGGATTTAGCAACAGAGTCAATGTAGGGTTTAAAAGAAAGGGCTGAGTCAAAGATGAAGCCTAGGCTACGGGCTTGGGGGACAGGCAGGATGGTGACTCCATCAATAGTTATTGACAGTGAGGAAGGAGAGGAAGGATGAGGGGGGAAGATAAGGAGTTCAGTTTTAGCCATGTTGAGTTTGAGTTGACGTTGAGACATCCAGGTAGAGATGTCAGAGAGACAGTTGATGAGACGAGCTTGAACAGAGGGAGAGAGAGAAGGAGTAGAGAGATAGAGTTGAGTGTCATCAGCATAGAGGTGGTATTGGAAGCCATGGGAGGCAATGAGTTTGCCTAAGGATGAGGTATAGATCGAGAAGAGGAGCGGGCCAAGAACAGAGCCTTGAGGAACACCAACTGAGAGTGTTCCTCAAGGCTCTCAGTTGGTGAGAGGCTCTCAGTTGGTGACCGGCCGTCCTTTAGACGTGCCGGCCTGATCACTGTCGGGAATCGGGGCGGAGGCAGGGCTGTGCGGCGCGGGGTGTGGCCACTTGGCCACACTCCCACGGCCGCCTGCCCTCGGGGAGATGGGTGGGTGCAGCGGCCAATGAGACCGCTGCGCCTGATTCCTTCCCATGGTCAGGGCCACAATCCAGGATGGGTCAAGGTAACAGATGTTACTTTTGGCCCATCCTGGATCGTGGCCAATCTAACCATGGTTCTGGCTCTCAGGCCAGCCTGAGAGCCAGAACCATGGTCAATTTGATCCTGGACGGGTGTTCACTGTGGTGAACATCTGGCCGGGAGCAAACAGACGTTCATGAGATCTCTGCCACCACATCGAATCCACTGTAATTCAGTGCGGTGAGCAGTGATCTCTTAACGTCTGAAAATTCCCTGTCTTCACCTTTTGGTCAGGACAGTTGTTGCCAGTTATATGTTGTCCATTTGTAATGGCCATTATACCACTTGAGGGTATTGACTGTGAGTTACTACTTCTGCTCAACAACTCATCTGTGGAGGTTTTCTTCAGGCCTGAACAGGTCTCCTCATGCTGTTTCCCTATCAGCTTAAACAGCCTCCTAAAATTAAAGCTGTTTTTGGTGCATAAACCTTTCCTACTGGTTTTTATATTTTTGCTCTTCCTTTTAGGGAGGTATTTCTTAGATGGTCCTCCCTTATTTCTAGAGTTTGTTATACTTCCACCATCCTTACTAGTTCCACTATCCTTACTTCTAGCCTCATCCACACCACTAAGTGTGGAAGCTATGTTCACCCCCTCCTTCCCTACAGCCCCCCTACCTATGGGTAAGCCCTGGAAAATTACCAAGTCAACCATAGTTTGGAGCAAAGCCTTAATTTCAAAAATAAAAGTTTGTATTCTCGTTATATTATTAAATATTCCCGACACTAGGTTACTGGTCAAAGCACAATGGTCCCTCAAGGCCTCCCAAGCACATGATCCTGGATTATTACCTTCCTGGTCTAATAGATTAGAGCCAACAATTGGCCTATGTATTTCCCGACTATCCTCCCCCTGCACCAGGTCCAAGCCTGGCCCCAGGTTCCTTGCTCCCATTTGAGGCTTTTCCAGGGGCCCTATGGAGGGGTCTTCTTCCATGCCAGACTTCTCTTCATAGGATGGAAGGCCCAGCCTCTCCTCAGGTTCTTCCTATTGTTTCCCAACCCCCACAGCTGCAAGGGGCTCAGCTAACAAAGATTGGCTACTGTCGACATCCAACCAACATTCGTTCTGTTCCAATACTCTTGCTGTATAGTCTGCTATCCTTCCTACATTGCCCTTATTTGGGAAGAACTCTGTAATTTTGGGCTGATCTATACAAAATAGGGAGTCCTTTATTTCTAGTTCACCAGTAGTTAATTTCTTAAGTGTGCTTCTGGTGATGGCAGGCATACCATAGGGGTAGAAGAGAAAACCCAATAGTTAGTGGGACATTAGAAACCTCAAATGCCCACCAGCTAAAAATTAACTAAAACCTTCCACAGCTCCCCCAAGGAAGGCAAAAATTATCCATTTAGAAGTTGGCAGACCCAGCTGTACATATACCCACTCAACTCCGTAATTATGCAACAATAGACCATAAGCAACCTCCGTTGTCAATAACTAATAGAATTCAAGATTGTCCAATTCTTCCCAGAGCCTGCCCACGGGGGGAGCTTGTTCACTGGTTACATAACTAGATCTTTAACAAGAATACTCCAGTTGCCTAGATCTTCAAAGCATTTAACCGTAACGAAGGCTTAGCCCCTAGATGGATAATTAAAGTCAAAGAAAGTCCAACCAGCCTGGTCCTTCCCAAAGCTCACCCACGATGAAGGTTTGGCTCCTGTCTGGAAAGGAGGAATTTCACCAGTCCCAACTTGTCCCCTGGGTGGCTACCTGAGATCAGGTTTGGCTCCTGCTGCTAGGTTTGAATGAAAACAAAAGGTAGTCCCACCGGCTTAGCTCTTCCCAGAGCTCACCCATGGCAAAGGTTTGGCCCCTGAATAGAGGCTCCCATAACAGAAGCAATACTACAGAAAAATAAAATGATACAATAAAACATGCACAGTATTATGAAAACAAAAGCAATAGCTCCGACAACCAATCAAAGGCCTGGCCCAGTGCTCCCCAATCTCATATCCTGCAGCAGCACTTCTTACCATGGGGTGGGGGGAGGAAAACCTTCCCGTGTTTGAGCAGAAGAACGTGCAACGTATAGTCCCTAGTCTGCAGCTTTAGTCTTCTTCATCTTAATGTCCAGGCCTTCAGTGGGTCTCAGCTTCCACAGCAACCCGCTGTCCTGTCTGCACGTGAACAGCCTGCGCCCTTCAGCTGCCGCCTTCAGGGCAGCTAAGGCAAGATATAGCAGCCAGTACCTGGATGGGGGAGGAGACAGATGCAAGCCTCAGGTGATGGCACTCTAACAGGCTGGTTCCCCCAAGCACAGCTCCCCTTCCCCCACCTAGCCTACCTAGTTGGTTCCTGCCTCTTTCTCTGCCATGTTCCTATAGCTGGCCTCCTGGGCTTTCAAGAGTATTTTTCTAGTTTTGCTTCAATGACTAACTCATTTTGTCCCCTTTCCTGATTGGATTTAACACAATGTATTATTTTGTTAGTATGACTGGTAAGAGATATCCCAATGGTACGATTTTGATTCAGGAAAAGCACAGGGTCCATCTTTCTGGGGGAAACACAAAAGCCACAAACCACATACTCTGGAGTATGTGGTTTGTGGATTGTGACCAAAATCAACAGCCCCAGCCTCCGCTTGCTTCAGTCGCTTCCACTGTACATTAGCCTGTGGCACTTAGTTGCCACAGCAACAGCCCAATATTTTCTGGACCCAGGACACATTAGCACCCTATCAGAGCAACCTCTTGTCTTTCATGGTGGAGCTTTAGGATTCACAGTATATTAGGAGAGCAGGGTGTTAGTGTAATGACCTTCTGTGAACGGTGCACGCTTACAGTAACTCAAAAATGCCCTCACTCATTCTGATGTCTTTTCCTGTCAACAGGGAGATGTAGGACTCCCCGGTCCTCCAGGACCTCCACCATCCACTGGGATACTTGAATTCATGGGATTTCCCAAGGGACAACAAGGAGTAAAGGTTTGTTATAACCCTACTGGGAACAATGGAGTGCTCTCTCCATTTAGTGCGTCTTTCCCTCTTCAGATCCACCAAAGCTCTGCAGGTTTGCTTGATGGGCTTCAGAGTTCACTCTCCCTTTTTACACAAGAATGTTTTTTTCCCCTCCTCTGCATCTGTAATCTCCATCTGAACAAAGCATCAGGCATTCCTGAATCAGCAATGTGATACAGCAGCTGAAAAGACAAATTCAATTTTGGGTTGCAGCAACAGAAGTAATGTCTCCAAGACAAAGGAAGTGATAGTTCCTCTTTACTTTGTCCTGGTCAGGGCTCATCTAGAAGTCTGAATCCAGTTCTGGGTGCCTCATTTTAATAAAGGATAGTAAGAAGCTGGATTGAGAGGAGGACAACAAGGATGATGAAGGGGATGGGAGGAAAGGCCTACAAGGAGAGGTTGAAGGAGCTGGGAATAGATAGCCTAGGGAAAAAAATTAATATTCAAAAAAGACAGTTTTCAAATATTTAAAGGACTGCTATAAGCAAAACAGTGCCCGATTATTCTTTCAGGCTACTGAGAATAGATCAAGTGGGAATGGTTTAAATTAAGGGAGAATGTTTAATTTAGGTTAAACATTAAGAATTTTCTAGCTACCAAGGCAATTAGTTAGTGGATTAACTTGCCAAGGGAGACTGTGCAGGTCCCATCACTGGATGCCTTTACAAGGAATAGTGTAAAGGAATAGTGGATATACAATGGATCCTGCTTAATGGCAGATGAGCTGGTATTGATAACCTCTGAGGTGCCTTTCAGCCCTGCCATTCTATGATTCTGTGCATAAAGATTCCTCTGAATACAAGTCATTCATACAAACTGCTGCTTCTTTTCCAAGCATGGGTTTTGCCCCAAAGCCCACAAAAGCCAAAGGAGATATTCTCATTGGGCATGATTCCAAACCCATGCACACGCAATGTACACATGGGCATGTGCGCAAATGTGTGTGCATGGTTTGTGCATGTGCCATTGTCCCCAGAGCGCAGGGTCGCACGCACAGGTGTACACGTGCATTGCGTGTGTCACATATGCACTGCATGAGGCTTGGGATCATCCCCGCTGACTATGCCCATTCATTTCAATAGATGCTAGAAGAGTCCCACTGTTAGCACTGTAGGAGCATCTTCTTTGGAAATTGGCAGTGTTTGCTCAGAGTTGCAAAACAGACTAGTGAACATCCGTTCCCTTTGGAAAGGCAAAGATAATAGTGTCCCTTGTCATCCTACAGCTATAAAAAAAATTAATGAACTCATAAATTAAAAAAAAACTCTCAGCCTGCTGCAAAAATTAACATTGGTGATTATTTCCCATTTCAGAAAAGCTTTTAAAAAGCACCCCATTGGTCAGTGTGCTTGTTTTTGTCAGACAGCATAGTTACAATAGGGAGAGGTGTTGCAGCTGCACTGGGCACAGTTGGCACAGTTGCATCCCCTGCTGCTGGCAGAACAGGCAGAGACCCATTCCATTTTCTGTACCCGGGTCCATGCCAACCTAGCTATGCTTCTGCTAGGCAGCTCTGTGAAGGATTAACTCAGCAGAGGTATGAGCTTGCCAGTGTGGAAGCCTAATCAGTAATTTCCTGCACACTAGTTTTTAATCTGTCTTAAATCTTTTTAATTCGAAATCCCCTGATGATTGTCTCTGGTGCACCAGAGGGCAAGAAAGAACCTGAGACTCCCAGAAGGAAACGTCTAGCGGCTACCCAAGATTCTGAGAATCACTGGTGGAAAAAATGAACATGCAAAACTATTTCGGCTGAATCTCTGAACTGTGAAACCATGGAAAATCTAGTTCTCATAGAAAAACAGATAAGGGAGAAGGAAGCTATAGCTTTTATGTTTTGGGGACTATGTATGTTGCTCAAAACAATTGGATCTGTTTACTGGGCATTCACTAAGATGCATGTTCATACACTGTCCGTAGTTCTACAGATAATTCTGTGGTTAAGTCCCGCTGTCCCTGATCAGGTACTGAGTAAAAACTACAGTACTTGGGCCATTTATGATACGACTTGAGGCCTGATTCTGGTCTCGGTGTGCTTGGTAGATTTCTCTGTGGTGCAGTCAGATGTTTTGTGCAAAATCATGGTTGTGAGTTGCTGCTGGGTGTGTGATTTTAACACTGTGACTGAAGACCTGCATCTTCAAGGCTTTAATGTGGAGTACCTCCTGTGTAGCGCAGAGCACTTTCAACTGCCATTGGTTTCAGTAGCACATTGTGGTGCAGAAGTACCTTGTAGGTATGGAGATTGCCCTTCCCAGCTGTGGATCTGCATCTTATTAAACCATCTCACTTAGTCTTTGTGAGTAGGAAAGGAATGTGCTGGGGGACTATAGAACGCACAAGGCAACATACGCTCCCATGGGGCAGAGATACTCATCCGTCCCTTTTAAGAGTCACTGATCTTTTATGTTCAACCTTTCATTGTTATAGGGTGTTCCAGGCCCCAAAGGATTCCCTGGAACTCTAGGACGACCTGGTTCTCCGGTAAGTCTCTTCTTTTAGTTTTTAGGTTCATCCATGGTCTTTAGAATAAAATGGGTGGGCCATTTCCATAAAACATTTGTACTGTCATTTCCGTCCTTATTCACACACATCTCAATGAAAGGCGGTTAGGACTGAGGGGAAAATGAACAAATATCTGGGGAATATTTCAACCAGGCCCAATCCTAAACTCGTGTGTGCACAGTTGCACACGTTGCGCTTGAGTTGTGCATGGTATGTGTGCATGCTGCATTCCCTATACAGGGGTTGTGCGCACATTCCAGGTGCACCTTTGTGTGCAGAGTTTAAGATTGGGCTTCCTGTCTTTTATAAAGAATAGGGTGGGGGTGAGCAGGGGAACGGGTCTTCTGGGCATATTTGTGGAGTCTTCATTTAATGATGGCTTCTTTTAACGGAAGTTCTTTCTGAAGAAGGAGGGAGCCGTATTTGGCTTGTCCCTTGCAAGTATGGAGATGTAAATCATGGCTGCCTCATGGGTTCTCAGTGACCATGCAGAGACCTTGCTAGATCTTGACATAACACTTGCATACTNAGAAAGGAGAATTGGTTACCTACCTTCGGTGAATTCCTTTCTCTCATATCCCTGTATACTCCTCCGCCCCTCCCTGCCGAGCAGCAGCATGACTAGCAGGGGGGTGGTATCAGTACCCACAAAGGGGTTGGGCTCCTATTAGAGTCCTGCTTCAGATTACCTAAGTTAAGTTCGTTAATGTTGATTAGTTGTTATAAGGTTGTTAAGTTATAATCACTAGATAGGATGAGAGTTCAGCTTGCAACGGACTGGCGCTGGAGCCGGGTAGCACCGTGACGCAGGCGCAGAGAAGAAAAAAGCTCATCTGCCTCCTGGCGGTCAACGGTGGAACTACCCAGCCGGAGGAGTATACAGGGATATGAGAGAAAGGAATTCACCGAAGGTAGGTAACCAATTCTCCTTTCCCTTATTGACCTGAAAGCCTCTCAGAGACTGAGGAAAAGGGTGCAGACTTGACAGTTTGAACTACATGAACCTGTGAGAAATTAGCCCTATGTGAAACCTAGTAAAGTTATAGGGGAACAGTCGTTTTAACCCTTTGCACCTTTTTATTCTGTCTCATCCCATGTTTCCCTGCTTTTTCCTTACCTTAATGCCCTTAGTGGTTATGTTATTTAATTAAAGTTATTTAATTAAAGTTCTTCAGAGTACCTGAGGTAACATAGCCTTCTCAAGAGTCTCCACTGTTCCACCATATATACTATAGATCTATTCATAAAGTCTTTGCTCAGCCCATACTCCAGTACAGCTTCCCATTGATGGGAGCTTTAGTAGAGAAAAGGTTTTGTCCCTAGAGTAAGAGATCCTCTGGATGCTGTGTGTCCCTCACAGACTGTGAGACAAGGACACTGCAGTGGATATGAATTTCACCAAGGCAACAGTTTCAAATAAAAGCTTTCATTTGGTGCTTTTAGATGGACAGCAGCTCTGCTGCTGCCCACAGCATCCCGCTTCACCCCTGGTTGGCTTGTCCATGTAGAGAGCAGATGCCAGATGTGCAAACCGGGACAGGCTGCCACTGCTCCAGGGCAGCCCTGGAACACCACCGGCGGAGTGGACCAGACAAATCCAGGGCAGCTGCCTGAAGCGGAGCTGTTGTCCATCTGCTGGGTGGACCCACACTGCAGCTCTGCACCCAGCCGGCCATTGCCCCTGACAGCACCATAGGGTTGCGGGTGTCAGCTTAGAGCGTGGTGTGCGGGTGGGGTGCTCAGGGGAAACTGCCAGGTCCATCTAAAGCAGACCCAGGTGGGGCTGGAAGTGGGCGGACACAGGGGTGCACCCCTGGGGCAGTTCCCAGGGCAGGTAGCCTCCACGTCAGTCTCTTTAAACCTGTTGTGTTCAGTTACACTTTACAGAGACACTTGAAAGATAAAGAGGCAAAGGGTAATTTCAGACGTTACGATATCATGGTCAACCACAGTGAACCCCCTGTGGTGGCTGCGGTACCATAACGTCTGTATGCGTTCCACCAGATGTTCACCACGGTGAACACTCGGCGGGAAACACATTGACCACGGTTCTGGACCTCCAGCCGCCCGGAGGTCCAGAACCGTGGTTAGCTGAACCATGGTCCGGAATCAGCGGAAAGTAACGTCTGTTACCTCAGTCGATCCCGGACCATGGCCTGGACCCTGATGCAGGATCGGGTGCAGCGGCTGGATTGGCTGGTGCGCCTGCCTGTCTCCCGGAGAGCGGGCGGCCAGGGAAGCGCGGGAGGTGGGGGGGGCTGTGTGGCCGCACGTCGCCCCGCCCCACCCCCTCCATGATCCCCTTTAGGAATCAGCCGGCATGTCTAAAGGACAGCCAGACTGATTCCTGACCGGGATCCGAAACGGAAAATACAATGCACTGCATTGTTATGTTAATAATAAATTAGCCTATGTGTATATGCCAAGCTACCTGCTGAAGTAAGGCAATGTAGTGGAAGATATACACGTACAATACACACATGCTCAGAGGTACGTGCGCATCTGTGCATACTGATGAATCTCATGCCACTACATAACATTTCATGTTATTAGCAGTTAACAGTTTTAAGATTTGTCAAGTAACGTTGTCGAAACGGATCCCGGTTGGTGGTTGGACGTGCCCAGTGCACGTCTGAAATTACCCAATGTTTTCAGTTTTTATTTTATTTTATTTTTTCTGGGAATTTATCAGTGTTTATTACAATAACAACAAAAACGGGTGAAAATCAGTGCAAAAAATTGACTAATAATTTTTCTGGTTAAATGTTGCAGTTTATTTTGGTCGACAGAAGAACAGCAACAACAACCAAAAAAAGGAATAAGTATGTAATGCAGTAGCTCCAGCCTGGGGAGTTAGATGCTGACACTGGCTGGAGGACCACATCTTAGGCAGGCGTGAAGATAAGTGCAGGCACTCGCCAAGGGGGAGGACAGCACCTAAACTCCACACCGCTGTACAAGCCACTGGGGCGAAGTGGCTTAGTGGAGCCAGCTAGTCTGGGCATAACTAGGCCAGCCCTGAAGCCAGAAAAGGCTGAGTTGCTTGCCAGCAGACAGAGGAAAAAGCTCCAAGGAGAGGCAGGAAAGGCTTTGCTTCACAAGGGCGGCTCCAGGCTATGGAGCCGGCCTGGTGATTAGGAGGGAGAAATCCTGGGAGCCAGCTGGCAGGAGGCCAGGCTTGGAAAGGACCCAAGAGACTGTAAACCTGACTGGAGTAAATAATGTTGACCTGGGGGCCTGAGAGACAGTTACCCATGGATTACCTGACAGTGGAAGGACTCCTGGAATCTGGCATGGGGGGTATTGTGCCTAGCCAAGGGTCCCTTCATGTATAGGTGTGCCCTTGGGAATGTGGATACTGGACTATTTATATGAACAGGTGATGAGGGGATGTGTGGAGCACTGTAATAAAGGACACAATTGGAGAAGGTCCCATGTAGGCTGACCTCGCTGGGGTACTGATCATGCAAAGGCTTAACCCCAAGGACCACACGTTGTTGCAAAGTAGATTAATGCTTTGATAAACAGAATTGAATGTGGTTTGCTGTAGAACTGAAACAGAACTCAGAACACTGTATGCCACCTCTGAGTTTAAGCCTCTAATTCCCCAATAAAAACTTTTCGTTTGAATAAACAATTTACTGTTGGTGATTTAAAACCATTAGCCTATAAACATTTATATTGAATAATTGGGCCAAATTATTTTACTGTATTTAATTACGTTCACTGGTTTATGTTTTTAGTGTTGTGTTAATTGTGTGTTAATCTTAAAAGTAAAGTGCCCCCCCCCCCCAATGTTTCTTTGTTAAAGTGCTTGTCATAGTGGTCTCTGAGGTCCACTAGGGCAGTGAAGACTCTGGNCTCCAGTACAGCTTCCCATTGATGGGAGCTTTAGTAGAGAAAAGGTTTTGTCCCTAGAGTAAGAGATCCTCTGGATGCTGTGTGTCCCTCACAGACTGTGAGACAAGGACACTGCAGTGGATATGAATTTCACCAAGGCAACAGTTTCAAATAAAAGCTTTCATTTGGTGCTTTTAGATGGACAGCAGCTCTGCTGCTGCCCACAGCATCCCGCTTCACCCCTGGTTGGCTTGTCCATGTAGAGAGCAGATGCCAGATGTGCAAACCGGGACAGGCTGCCACTGCTCCAGGGCAGCCCTGGAACACCACCGGCGGAGTGGACCAGACAAATCCAGGGCAGCTGCCTGAAGCGGAGCTGTTGTCCATCTGCTGGGTGGACCCACACTGCAGCTCTGCACCCAGCCGGCCATTGCCCCTGACAGCACCATAGGGTTGCGGGTGTCAGCTTAGAGCGTGGTGTGCGGGTGGGGTGCTCAGGGGAAACTGCCAGGTCCATCTAAAGCAGACCCAGGTGGGGCTGGAAGTGGGCGGACACAGGGGTGCACCCCTGGGGCAGTTCCCAGGGCAGGTAGCCTCCACGTCAGTCTCTTTAAACCTGTTGTGTTCAGTTACACTTTACAGAGACACTTGAAAGATAAAGAGGCAAAGGGTAATTTCAGACGTTACGATATCATGGTCAACCACAGTGAACCCCCTGTGGTGGCTGCGGTACCATAACGTCTGTATGCGTTCCACCAGATGTTCACCACGGTGAACACTCGGCGGGAAACACATTGACCACGGTTCTGGACCTCCAGCCGCCCGGAGGTCCAGAACCGTGGTTAGCTGAACCATGGTCCGGAATCAGCGGAAAGTAACGTCTGTTACCTCAGTCGATCCCGGACCATGGCCTGGACCCTGATGCAGGATCGGGTGCAGCGGCTGGATTGGCTGGTGCGCCTGCCTGTCTCCCGGAGAGCGGGCGGCCAGGGAAGCGCGGGAGGTGGGGGGGGCTGTGTGGCCGCACGTCGCCCCGCCCCACCCCCTCCATGATCCCCTTTAGGAATCAGCCGGCATGTCTAAAGGACAGCCAGACTGATTCCTGACCGGGATCCGAAACGGAAAATACAATGCACTGCATTGTTATGTTAATAATAAATTAGCCTATGTGTATATGCCAAGCTACCTGCTGAAGTAAGGCAATGTAGTGGAAGATATACACGTACAATACACACATGCTCAGAGGTACGTGCGCATCTGTGCATACTGATGAATCTCATGCCACTACATAACATTTCATGTTATTAGCAGTTAACAGTTTTAAGATTTGTCAAGTAACGTTGTCGAAACGGATCCCGGTGGGTGGTTGGACGTGCCCAGTGCACGTCTGAAATTACCCAATGTTTTCAGTTTTTATTTTATTTTATTTTTTCTGGGAATTTATCAGTGTTTATTACAATAACAACAAAAACGGGTGAAAATCAGTGCAAAAAAATGACTAATAATTTTTCTGGTTAAATGTTGCAGTTTATTTTGGTCGACAGAAGGACAGCAACAACAACCAAAAAAAGGAATAAGTATGTAATGCAGTAGCTCCAGCCTGGGGAGTTAGATGCTGACACTGGCTGGAGGACCACATCTTAGGCAGGCGTGAAGATAAGTGCAGGCACTCGCCAAGGGGGAGGACAGCACCTAAACTCCACACAGCTGTACAAGCCACTGGGGCGAAGTGGCTTAGTGGAGCCAGCTAGTCTGGGCATAACTAGGCCAGCCCTGAAGCCAGAAAAGGCTGAGTTGCTTGCCAGCAGACAGAGGAAATAGCTCCAAGGAGAGGCAGGAAAGGCTTTGCTTCACAAGGGCGGCTCCAGGCTATGGAGCCGGCCTGGTGATTAGGAGGGAGAAATCCTAGGAGCCAGCTGGCAGGAGGCCAGGCTTGGAAAGGACCCAAGAGGCTGTAAACCTGACTGGAGTAAATAATGTTGACCTGGGGGCCTGAGAGACAGTTACCCATGGATTACCTGACAGTGGAAGGACTCCTGGAATCTGGCATGGGGGGTATTGTGCCTAGCCAAGGGTCCCTTCATGTATAGGTGCCCTTGGGAATGTGGATACTGGACTATTTATATGAACAGGTGATGAGGGGATGTGTGGAGCACTGTAATAAAGGACACAATTGGAGAAGGTCCCATGTAGGCTGACCTCGCTGGGGTACTGATCCTGCAAAGGCTTAACCCCAAGGACCACACGTTGTTGCAAAGTAGATTAATGCTTTGATAAACAGAATTGAATGTGGTTTGCTGTAGAACTGAAACAGAACTCAGAACACTGTATGCCACCTCTGAGTTTAAGCCTCTAATTCCCCAATAAAAACTTTTCGTTTGAATAAACAATTTACTGTTGGTGATTTAAAACCATTAGCCTATAAACATTTATATTGAATAATTGGGCCAAATTATTTTACTGTATTTAATTACGTTCACTGGTTTATGTTTTTAGTGTTGTGTTAATTGTGTGTTAATCTTAAAAGTAAAGTGCCCCCCCCCCAATGTTTCTTTGTTAAAGTGCTTGTCATAGTGGTCTCTGAGGTCCACTAGGGCAGTGAAGACTCTGGGCTGGCGGTCCCTAATTTGCCCCTTCATTTGGCAATGACTCCTCCCCAGGTACTGAAGCACCAAATACCTTGGTTACTTATGATCTCACACACACACACACCCACACACCCAGGAGGTCCCAAACAAGAGAGGAAAAGTAACCTGAGCCCAGGACCCCTACAGCCCCTCTGCCAGGGAGGCAGGAACAACCCCCAAGTGGGAGGGTGGGTGCCACTTAGGGGGAGATGATGGGGGGATACATTAGTTTGACAAATCTTAAAACTGTTAACTGCTAATAACATGAAATGTTATGTAGTGGCATGAGATTCATCAGTATGTACAGATGCGCACGTACCTCTGAGCATGTGTGTATTGTACGTGTATATCTTCCACTACATTGCCTTACTTCAGCAGGCAGCTTGGCATATACATATAGACTAATGTATTATTAACATAAGAGATATCTAATGCAGTGCATTGTATTTTCCTAATAAAATGATCTATTTTTATGTACTAGAGTGAGAGTGAAAGTCAGTAAAGACTGAAAACTTTTTGTAAAACCCAGGATTTTTTGTTTGTTTGTAAAAAATGGGTTTAAACTGAAAATGAAGGGGCTCAGATATCTTTTATCTGAACTGACTTTCAGATGCCTAAGGAAGGGCCCTTCATGGCCTGAAAGTTTGCATGCTCTTACACCAACAGAAGTTGGTCCTATAAAAGATATCATCTGGACTACAACCATTACACTTGAAGATAAACTTCATGTGACCATTAGGTGGCAATGTCACTTGACTTTCTTTAGGTGCATGGACTAGAATTCCTCTCTTTTTCCCTTCTGTTCCTTAAACATAGTCTTCCTGATTCAGTTATAAATTTATGACACAGTCTGACCTTTGAAATGGCTGTTCAAATAAATGCTCATTAAATCAGTGTTTTTGACAGCAAACTCGGCTAGAACTGAAAATAGCTGCAACACCTTTCTTCTCCTTGATTCTGGGAGGCAATTTTCCACAACAATAGCCCTTTGTAAACACAATTTCTTTATTTCAATTCAAGGAACAAATGTTTTATGAAACTTTTCAATCATTGGGTAAGTTACTTACAGACTGCATCTGCACATGTATTCACTCATAAGTAGATGTGTCATGAAATTGTACAAAAATATAGCTAGTATTTTAAACATCTTATATATTTGCTAGGCTTTTCTGGACATGAGTCATTCTCCCAGCAAGGAAACACCATAAGAAGCATAATGAACATGTATTTTAAATGTTCATTAGTTATGATAGTATGCTATGCTTAACTTTAGCGCTGCAAGTTGTCCCACTGATGTCTATGGGACTACAGTTATATGTAAAGTTAGACATTGAGTAAAAGGGTTAATAAATTGGATGATAGCCTCCTAGAGTCCGGATTCGGTGCATGCAGCCTCCACTTGTGTTTAGCATATAAAGCCTAAAAACAGGCATGTATTTCTTGTGTATTCAGGCAGCCCCCACTTAGCCCTCAACTCACAGGTTTAGCGTGAGAAACCTAATAGACATGCAGGCATTCTTCCCTGCCGCTCTCTGCCCACCCACCCCCTTCTCATTATCCCGCCCCTGTCATGACTCACAGCTGCAGGGAACCGTGGAAACAAGAAGTGCCCCAGCTGTTTGTTTCTTCCAGGCCGTTGTGACTCCAGAAGGTGCACCGGTGCCTGCTATCACCACCCACCAATGCAGGTTCATACCTGGGTTTATACCTGCCGTCACTTGGCAGCTGGAACTAACCTTTTTCTGTGCACAGAATGCAGTTTGTTGAGCAAATTGCGTACTTTATTGAGAACCTATAGTGAAAATTGAAAACAAAAGTGAAAGTGATCAGTTTTTGCATTTTGTCACCACCCGGTTTCTCACATTCACAGCACTGTACTGGCAGGTAGCAGCACACAGTTTTATTGGGGTCTCACCCACCATGGTGTTGGAAATCCCTCTCGGTTCACATAAAACCCCCAGTCAAACATGCACCTCTCGTGCCCCCTCTAGCATCTTCTGCATTACCATATAGTTGGGGCAGAAAACACCCCTGCTTGCGATGGTGCTCTGCACTTCTCCTCTTGTCCAAACACCATATAGGGCAAGAAGCTCTCCATCAGTGGGTTCACATTCATCCGAGTCATTTGTTTCCCACAAGAGATTCGTCTCCACCATCCGATCGAGGCATTCCCAGTGGCCCCGCCGTCCCGGTGGCCCCACAAGTATCCTCTCGTCGTCATCAGGGCAGTGATGAGAAAAAACAGCAGAGAAGGTCCAGCCTCCATTAGTGACTTCCTTTCTTCTGGCAGTGCACAAATGTCCAGAAAAGTAACTGTCTCAATCACATCCCACTCTCACAACTTGTCCATTCTCTTGAACTTGGAACTTCAGTAGGGTTGTGCGCTGTCTGCACTCCATCATGAATAGAAACTCATTGTGTGCATGTGCCACCCTGAGCAAACAGGCTGCTTTGAAGGATGGGTCTGACAGTTCTCTCTGTAACAGCTGTAACAGTTTTAGATGACTTGGTGTGTGCACTGATGTGCTTAAGAACATAAGTAGTGCCATACTGGGTCAGACCAATGGCCCATCGAACCCAGCATCCTGTCTCCAATAGTAGCCAATCACAGTTGCTTGGGAGAAGTACCCAACAGGTCCCAGTGGGCAATCCATTCCTTGTTGTTCACTCCCAACTCCCAACAATAAGATATTACTTCCCCATAACTTACTTGGCTAATAGCTGTTATTGGACATACTTTCCAAGAACTTTCCATGCTTGTTACATGGACTAGCATTGCCCATACAGCAACACATGTACACACACAGCATAAGCTTTCAGCCAATAGCCAGCCTGTAACCAATAACAGCTTACACTCGGCACACAGCTATGAGAACACATGACCAGTAGTGGCTAATAGCTGCTAGCATGCAGTGCGCAGCCAATCCTAGGTAGGCAGCTGTTTAAGTTGTTCAAAATATGTGGTGTGTAGTCTACAGACCACAGCCATAGATATGCATGCCAAGAACTTTCTTGTGCTCATTATAGTGTTCCAGGTCTTCCTTTCCTCAGCTGAGCAAAACCTGCAAGCAATCCAACAGATCCAAGCCTTCTGTTGTTGTTGGCACATTATGAGTTCAAGGCACAGAAAGGCTTTTGCTCGATCTCAGACCAGGATTGTCAGGCACACCATACTGCAGAGATGGCTCCTGCTTTGTAACCATGCACTTGCCTACTTCCGGTGACAATGGACCATGCTGGGGAGGATTGAAGCTGTGTACAGGCGGCTGATTCACGCAGAGAGGTATCTGTCGGGAGACACGGTTTCAATTACCAGTGCCATGCACAGGACTGTACCCACTGAGTGGCTGGTCTGGGTCAAGGAGAAAAGCACAGACTGGTGGACGAACATGCTATCCTCGTGGGGAGACACTGAATGGGTTGCAAACTTCAGGATGCCCCATCACCTCCTCCTGCAAACAGCCGAGATCCTCAGGCCATGACTGGAGAAACAGAGCACTGTGATGCAGTCACCCATTCCCATAGAGGAGCATGTTGCCATTGCCATCACCATCTGGAGGTTTGCCAATACTTCTCTGCTTTGTCACCCAGCAATTGGGAATTTGAACCTCCACCATGGGCACCATACTCATGGAGGTTTGCACAGCAATTGTGGAAGTCCTGCTGAACCAGGTGGCGCAGTTGGCTGATCCCGTAGAAATCATGGCGGGCTTTCAGCGGGAAGGCAGGGCGATCAATAGGAGCCATATGGGGCGATTGATAGGAGCCATATCACCATCATCTTCCCATCCAACATCAAGGACGACTACCTGAACTGGAAGGGGTTTTTCTCCATGATTCTTCAGGTGGTAATGAACCACCGTGCCCGTTTTCTGGATGTGCTGCCTAGGTGATCTGGGAAGAACCACGACACGTTTTTCATCAGTCCTTATTTGCCACATATACACAGGAGACTTTGGACCCTCCTCAGAAACATGTATTGAGGGGGTACTTATTAGGCCTGTTGTTCTTGGGGACCCAGCCTATCCTGTGAAGCCCTGGCTCATGAAGGCATACTGCAATGGCATTGCCTGCACCCGGAGCAAAGGTACTTTGACCGGCAGCTCAGCACCACCTGCTCTGTTGTGGAGAAGGCTTTGGGGCTTTTAAAGCAGCACTGGAGATCGATAACTGCGAGGATCAATTTCCAGCTAGAGACCACTCTACAGCTAGCAACCATCACCTGTGTTCTTCACAGCATCTGTGAGACCAGCGGGGCCACATTGGAGAACCCCCCCACCAGTTAGCTTCAGCGAGCCAGCGTCCCTGTTCCGAGACCAGCTGAACTGAGCAGAGCAGCACATAGCCAGAGAGATTTGGGACGCCTTGTGCCGGCACATCAACCGCATTGCTACCCCCAACACGCACCATCAGTGACAGTTTTATGACCAGCGGTGACCTGTTAAATGATCTTTTTGTCATATCAATACAGCCTTTACAAATATTTCCTGTGTCACTGTGTTTTCCTCTGCCCCCCCTCAGCACTGGGACGGCATACTTTCCCTCCTTCAGCTCCCCCCATGCTATTTCTTGCCAAGTGGCTTTTCCCTGTGCGTTCCCTGTTGACATTCATGTATTAGCCGGCTGCATGCCTGAACCAGTGCTTGCCCTATTGCCATTCACAAGATAGCCAGGTCTGGGAATGCCAATAGGAAGTGCAGAGGCACAAGCGTGCAGCAGGTTACTCTGCAACTGGCCAGCACCCGACCTTTGCCTGTAACCCCCCCTCTCCTCACCATCCCCCGTTATAGGTACACCTGCCACCCCCTTCCCTTTCCTTCCAGTCCTCAACCTCTGCCCCCTCAAACCAGCTTATTGCTATGTCATACTGCCATTCTCCAAGGCTCCCTTCACCAATGGCAGCGTCAGTGCTATTTTGGGAAATGGCTGTCAGTCTGCACATGCCCAGCTACCATTTTCCAAAAT